>JAWZYV010014563.1:0-111578 GCA_038373885.1 Cheiracanthium punctorium | reverse complement strand
TTTGTTGGCCTCTATTGTTGTTGTCTTTGCTGCCCCACAAGGACTGTGGGCATTCATGTCCCCTAGGAGTATGAAAGGAGGAAGGAAGTTGCTGAACTAGGTTGTTGAGCAAAGTTTGACTGATTGTTTCATTAGGAGGAAGATATAAACTGCAGATTGTAGTGAGATGCTTGAGATGGATTCTAATGGCGACAGCCTGTAAAGGTGTGTTGAGATTGAGAGTACAATAGGAATAGTGATTATTTATTAGGAGGGCAACTCCGCCGGAGGCCCTTTCCCCTAGCTCATAGTCCTTTCTAAGGATGGTAAAATTGTGAATTTGAGTTTGCTTATTGGCTTTGAGGTATGTTTCCTGAAGGGCAAGACAGGCGGGATTGTGATTGTAGATAAGTGTTTTGAGGTCGTCATTTTTGTTCTGAAAACCGTGGCAGTTCCATGACAGCAACAATGCCATAACTAAGTTATGTTAGGGGCATTGTGCGTTGTCGTTGTAATCCCTTTAGGGTTATTAGTTGGCTCAATATCTTCATGTCCCATCGATTCTTCATCTGATATTTCTGATTCCAAAGGTGATAATTTTAAAATTGAGTCATCTATATGTGGTTGAGGAGGTATTTTCTTTGTGCTGAAACGGTTGTGTTTTAATTTGTAGGTTGCTGCTTTACTGATTGTGGGTGTGACTTGAGTAGAGCTATTGTTGTGTGATTTTTTCTTAGTTTTCTCTGGTGCAGTGGAGGAACTGTTTTGTTTATGGACTGATTGTTTACTTCTTGATGTCTTGGAAGAGGAAGGATGAATGACAGGGTCAGTCCGAGTGGCTATTGATTTAGTAGATTTTATTGCGGCTGCATAAGACAGACCAGGTTTAGGGGTACGTCTTTCTATTATTTTTCGGGCTTCTGGATAAGAGAGTCTTTGAGTGGCACGCATGGACTGGATTTCTTTTTCGAAAGCCCATTTTGGGCATGACTTGGAGTATGACGGATGTTCCTGTGCACAGTTTATACATTTTGCAGCTGCAGAGCAGGTTTCACTGTCATGGCCGGAGGCACCGCAGCGGGAGCAGGCCGGTGACCCATGACAGGAGGTTTTTGTATGGCCGAACTTTTGGCACTGGTAGCAGCGAATGGGATTTGGTATATATGGTCTAACGGGACATAATAGGTAGCCGGCTTTGATATGGGATGGAATTGTGGGAGACTGGAAAGTTAAAATAATATGTTTGGTTGGGATTAGTTGATTATTGCGCCGGATAGTGATTCGACGCACAGCACATACTTTTTCATCGTTTAGGTTTTCTAATATTTCGGCTTCAGAGCAATGCAAAAGTTCAGGTTCTGATACTACTCCTCGTGAGATATTTTAGGATGTATGGGGTGTCACTGTAACAGGTTTTAGGCCAAAGTTTTTAATCTTCATTATTTTGGATGCTTGTCTATTGCTTGATACTTCAACTAACAGGTCTCCAGATCTTAATTTTTTAACTTTTTTGACTTCTCCTACATTGTCAGTGATACATTTGTGTATTAAGAATGGTGATGTTTCATTAAAGTTTCCTTCAACATAGTGGATGATGAAGAATCGAGCATTTATATTTAGAAGTTGTGCATGTGTTTTCGTTGGGAGTAGACTGCGGAGCGCTGATGTTAGACAAAGAATTTTGCAAAGCCATGTTGGGGAAATTGAGGTTCGGACCCGACCGCACCACCCATCACGGAGCCCAACAAGGGGGTGTGCAATAGCACACCAGTGCTAGTCGGGTCTATATGTGCACAGTACCTCCCTTAGGCAGCATCCACCCTTAACGATGTGCCCAGTAGATGTCCGATTGCTTGATCCCTAGCAGTTGATAAAAATCAGTACCATCAGCCGATTGATATACAGGGGAACGCTCTATACCTCCCGTTTACCCGAAGCAGAGGCCAAAGCAATGTGTTGAGGTTTCTCCCGTGTCTATGGAAATTCCGTAATGATGATTTCCTTTACGGGAACACCCCTCAATTACCAGGATCCCCTTTTGCGGGGGCACGGGTCTCCATGCACGGCAAACACGTGGGTAGTTTTTCGCCAATAGAAGCTGACGGCACAGGGCGACCACAGCTTCTAAAGGGGGGCCGTCACCTCCATAGAGGAAACTACACTGAGGGGGGGAAAGGAAAGAGATAGCTAAGAAGAGAGGAGGGTAGAACAGAGGAAAGCGAAAGATCGCTGGGGCCCCGGGATTGTGACACCCGTAAAAACCTAAAGTAGGTTTTCCCCCTGAGGGGGGGGTCCTGCTGCACGATAACGTGAAAATCAGTTACAATTAGTTATTCTGTTTTGGAAAAACTAATAATCGCTGATTCTAAACTCCTGTTGTCTAAGCGAACTTACTATTCGAAATTGTCAACTTTCTGTAACACACTTTGAGCTATTTATTCATATACTTTTTAATTTGGCGTAAAATGGGTGTCATTCTACTTCATGTTTGTCAATTTCACGCGATTCTACATACTTGGAATTACTTTGTTGCAAAGGAATGAATGATTTTATGCCAAATCTGGCCACCATTATGTTTATTTTTTCAGTTTTTTATTTATATCTTCTAAAATAATTCAATTTCCGAAATTTAAGTCAGCTTATCGGGTTCTTCAGAATTTTTCGAATCTGTGGACACGTTAGTTAAAACTCAAATCCCCATGGTTTAGGAGGAGATAGTCCAACAAGCTTTGACAGCGGCCGTTATTTTTTTTTTAGAATAGAGAGAAACATTTTATTTTTACAGCAAAATCAACTATGCAAATATATTTCCTTTTTTTTTTCCCGATCAAATTCCGTGGTGTGAATTTTTTTTTTTCCCTTTTATCATCAAATTAATTACGAGTTCACTGCCATGGCGATCGAAGATTTCGTTTGCCTGTCTGACGTTAGATTTTTGAAATAATAATTCGTATAGAATTAAATGGTAATAAGAAGATATGTTAATGAAATCATATCTCGATATTAATTTTATAAGCTTAAAGTCAGTTATTTTGAGGTATTTTAGTGCATAGACGTATTTTGGAAATAATAATTCGTATAGGATTAAATGGTAATAGGAAGATATGTGAATGAAATCATATCTCGACATTAATTTCATAAGCTTAAAGTTAGCTATTTTGAGGCATTTTAGTGTACAGACGTATTCTTTGTGGAAATGACACTTAAACTCTAAGACTCATAAACTTCAGATTATGTTTAATCAATTCTTTTTTTTTTTTAAAGTAGTTTTTAGATTTTTGTTCTGGAAATAAGAATTCATGCTGACACTGATGTTTTGTGTTTCTTGGATGAAGTTTAAAAAAAAAAGAATTCTGTATAAAAAATATAGAAATTTTAAAAGGTAAAATGAATGCATCAAATCAAAAGACATTAGCAGTGACATTTATGAAGGGATTAAAAAATAATTATGAAAGTTACAATTATAATTCAAATTATTTACTAAAATTTCTAGAGATTCACCTGCATATATTTGAAGAGGAAGAGAACCTCAAAATGTTCTGTATATTTTTAGTGGATGAATTTCTTCAAACTGTCTGTCCAGATGTCTTGCTTGTTTGGATAATAATACAACTTTATTGCCTATTTCATTTTCAACCATTCAGCAACGATTTATTAGATAACTTTCCAATGACTTTGCAGAATCGAATAAAAGCTCTAAAAGAAATGTGCATTCGCGATTTAGAATGTGGAAAGTTTAATCGGACATATTTAAAGGAATACATTTGTACCCTTAAAAGTGTTAATGCTGGAGACTTCAAACTTATGAAAATGATGCATAAATATGGATTCATAAATTTTGTTTCCATGCATCACTTAATAACATTAGAAGATGCAGCAAATTCTGCAGTGCAGTTCATGTAAGAGGTTTTCTGTTATATTTGTGTTAAATTATAGCGTCTCTTAAAAAAAGGTCATGTTTTCACTATAAACTGGCGATTTGAATCAGCTACCGCCTTGGATTCACCTATTTATAAGACATCAAAAAATAATGAAATGTTTAGGCTTTTTGAAATTAATCCTTTGTGGGAAAATTTTGAACTAACACAAATCATGAGATGAAAAACTACTCATGAAGCTTTGAATAATTTAGCTAGAGGTCAAATGACTCCAAATGACATAGAATTAATTAAATCAAAAAGGTTAAAGAAGCAAATGTTCCTGAAAGTGCACTACGATTATTTGCCGAAAGTATCACTGTTGAGAACTACAATGAAATGAAAATAGAAAAACAAACCGGCAGAAAGTACATTTCTGAAGCAAAAGAAACGATTTTAGGTAAACTGTCAGATACAAATAGAAATCGTGTAACAGAATTACTGAAAAAGAAAAGCATTACTGAGACAAATGGTTTACCTTTTAGAATAATATTAAATATTAAATATATGATAACCTGCAACATTGATATTAAGACGGACTTGTTAACGGAGCCTGTGGTTGCTTAAAGCACAAAACATTTAATTCAAATTTTACAGATCCGTATGTAATATGGATAGATTTTGCATCCAACATTATCGGTAAAAAAGCAAGGCTATTATTCAAAGACTTCATGAAATCAGAAAATATCGATTCTAATCTAACACCAATAGCAAAAACCAGTATTCAATTAAACATTTCAAATAAATTACAGTACCAGATAATACGAAAACAATTTCCAGTCATACCTGCGGAAGCACTGACAAAACATAAAAGCCAAGGCCAGACATTCAAAGAAATATGCGTGGATTTTAATAAATCCAAAAGGATTTCACGGTCAATGCTGTATGTGGCACTAAGTAGAGTTTCAAGTTTATCGGGGTTATTTATCTTAGGTGACTTCAGGCCACCAAAATTAGTAAAATCAAATAATCCAGTTTTGTTAGAAATAAACAGATTACGAACTGAAAAATTATTAAAGTTATCATTTGACAATTTAAAATCTGATAATAGAATCACGATCATATTGCAAAATATAAACTCTCTATCTGATAAGTTAATAGTAAGTGATGAATGGTATCGTAGAGGTGATATTTTAATATTTGCAGAAACACTAATAAAACCAACTGATGAATTTGAAATTCCCGATTTTGTTGAAATATTCCGATCCAACGTACATCGTTCTTCAAGAGGCGTTATTTGTTTTACAAGGAAAGGAAGTGATGTATCATATTTGAATCATGCACTTGCAATTCAAGAAAGCCCACCCCTCAGGGGGAAGACCTCCTTTAGGTTTTCACGGGTGTCGCAATCCCGGGGCCCCAGCGATCCTTCACTCCTCTTTTCTTTACCCTCCTCTTTACTTTGCTTTCTCCTTCGCTTTCTCCCTCAGTGTAGTTTCCTCCTTGGAGGTGAGGGCCCCCCTTTAGAAGCTGCGGTCGCTCTGTGCCGTCAGCTTCTATTGGCGGTTAAACTGCCCACGTGTTTGCCGTGCGTGGAGACCCGTGTCCCCGGAAATGGGGATCCTGGTAATTGAGGGGTACTTTCTCCAACACATTGCTTTGGCCTCGGCTTCGGGTAAACGGGAGGTACACAGCGTTCCCCTGTGTATCAATCGGCTGGTGGTACTGGTTCGGCCAACTGCTAGGGTTCAAGCAAACGGACATCTACTGGGCACATCGTTAAGGGTGGATGCTGCTTAAGGGATGTACTGTGCGCGTATAGACCCGACTAGCACTGGTGCATGTACATGCATCCCCTCGTTGGGCTCCGTGGTGGGCGGTGCGGTCGGGTCCGAATGTCCAATCCCCAATATGGATTCGACACTTTCTTTATCTAACGTCAACGTTCCGAACTCTCTTACTGAGGGAGCTATTACCGCAAAATTCTTTCTCGTAAAATGTCAGGACGGAAACTTTAACCAAACATCCCCATTTCTAATCCATAAAACCATACTTTCTAATGTTGGAGAAGTTGCAAAAATTAAAAAAATACGCTCTGGCGACATCTTAATAGAAGTAACAAATAACAAACAGGCAAACAATATTATGCAATTAAAAACTATCGGCCTAAAACCAGTCACTGTATTACCCCATAGGACACTTAATTCATCAAGAGGCGTCATATCCGAACCTGACCTATTACACTGCTCCGAGGCTGAAATCCTTGAAAATCTGAAATCCCAAAATGTTTGTGCAGTTCGCAGAATCTCTATCCGACGCAATAACCAAACACTGGACACCAAACATATAATTCTGACTTTCCAATCACCTAAACTTCCTTCCCATATCAAAGCAGGATACCTCTCATGTGCCGTTAGGCCATACATACCTAATCCTACTCGGTGCTTTCAATGTCAAAAGTTCGGCCATACCAAACCATCCTGTCGTGGTTCCCCAACCTGTGCTCGTTGTGGGATCTCCGGCCACGACAGTGACACCTGCTCTAATCCACCCAAATGTGTGAACTGCAAACAAGATCATCCTTCATATTCCCGCTCATGCCCGAAATGGTCGTATGAAAAAGAAATCCAGTCCTTGCGTGCCACACAAGGACTGTCTTATCCAGAAGCCCGTAAAGTGCTCAACTCCCGTACCCTCAAACCCGGTCAGTCTTACTCTGAAGCAGTCAAATCTGTTAAATCAATTGCCATACAAACCGAGCCACCAACATCTGTGCCTGTCTCTATACCTACTTCCACTACTAAAACTAAACACTTAACCTCTAACCAAAATAATTCTTCCATAGCTCTACAAAAAAGCACATCCAAGAAGAAGTCTCAAAGCAACAACTCCACTCAAAATAGACCTATAATCAAAAAATCTGCTGCGTATAAGACAAAATACAGTAAGTCCAGACTTAAAAACATCCTTCCACAAAAACCCATTGACGATTCAATATTGCATTTAGACCCTACCGACTTTGACATTTCAGACAATATCATGGATGACGATGATATTCCTAGTACCCCACTTACACCTACGGGGACTAAAAGCAAGCTCTCCGTCATCCCTAACATCACTTGATTGTGGCCCTGCTGCTGTCTTGGAACTGCCACGGTTTCTTAAATAAAATCGATGACCTCAAAACTTTAATTTATGATCATAGTCCCGCTTGCCTCGCCCTACAGGAAACGTGTCTCGGGACCAGTAGGCAAGCGCAGATCCGCAGTTGTGTCACCCTCGGAAGGGATTGTGAGCTGGGGGACAGGGCCTCCGGCGGAGTTGCCCTCTTAATAGGCAATAAATATCCTTATCGTCCCATTAATCTCAACACTACTTTGCAGGCTGTCGCCGCTGGCATCCGTCTCAAGCAGCTTACCGCAATCTGCAGTGTCTACCTTCCCCCTAATGAAACATTCGGTCAGACTTTGCTGAATAATCTGGTCCTGCAACTTCCACCTCCTTTCATCCTCCTGGGGGACGTGAATGCTCATAGTCCCTTGTGGGGCAGTAAAGATGTCAACGGTGGAGGACAACAAATTGAACAACTCATAACTGACTATAATCTTTGCATCATGAATAATGGCGACAACACCTATTTCCATTATCCGACTAAATCATTTCATGCTATAGATATTGCAATCTGTTCTCCACCCATCCTTCCTCTGTATAATTTCTCTGCTTCTAGCGACCTACATAATAGTGATCACTTCCCAATTCTACTCTCACCTCTATATCAAAACCTTACCCATAATTCTACCATCTCCCGTTATGTACACGCCAAAGCAGACTGGGACGCCTTCACTGAGCTATCCGTCATACCCCCTGAAGCCATAGAAGGTACAATTGATGAGGTCGTTACAAAAGTTACTTCTATCATAATAAAAGCTGCAGATGCGTCTATCCCTAAATCAAATAATACACTCCGAAAAAACAAAAAACCGTGGTGGAATGAGACATGTACCCTCGCCAAGAAGCAGCAACAGAAAGCATGGGGCGTCTTCCGGCGGTACCCTACAACCAAAAACCTTATTGCCTATAAAAAAGCAAAAGCCTACGCCCGTAAAATACGCCGGCATTCACAAAAGGAATCCTGGATTGACTATGTGTCCAGTATCACCACAGCTACTTCCAGTAAAGAACTGTGGACTAAAACTAAAAGGACAATGGGCATCTACAATAACCAACCTATATCCTGCCTTTCCATCAATAACTCCACAATATCTGACCCAAAAGAGATAGCCAACACTATCGCTAAATCCCTAGCTTTCAATTCTAGCAGTACCTCCTATTCAAACACCTTCCTTCCATATAAACAACAATCCGAAAGGTATAAATTAAACTTTAATACTCTTTCCCATTTTCCTTACAATAGCATGTTTACCGTCAATGAACTCATGAGGTACCTAAAGCAGTCATCAAATACTTCCCCTGGTCCAGACGGCATCACATATGAAATGTTAAAACACCTACCCTACAATTCTTTACTTAATCTTCTACACCTATACAATAGAATCTGGAATGAGCATGCATTTCCTTCCTTCTGGAGGAATGCTGTGGTCATTCCCTTTCCTAAACCTGGAAAAGATGCATCTGATCCGAACAATTACCGCCCCATAGCGCTTACCAGTTGCCTGTGTAAGCTGATGGAAAAGATGGTTAATGCTCGCCTAGTTTATGTCTTAGAAGCCCAGGGCCATATACACCCTTTTCAGAGTGGCTTCCGTAAAGGCAGGTCCACAAGTGATAACATTTTAAATCTGGAGACAAACATCCGTCACGCATTCCTGCGAAAAAATCATTTAGTGTCCATCTTCGATATAGAGAAAGCCTATGACAGGACATGGCGGTACGGTATTCTCCGTGACCTCCACACCTTGGGCTTCCGTGGCAATATGCCTATTTTCATACAAAACTTCCTTTCGCTACGAAATTTCAGGGTCCGCATAGATAACACAGTGTCCAGTAATTTTACTCAAGAAGAGGGTGTGCCTCAAGGTTCTGTACTGAGTGTCACCCTCTTTTCCATAAAAATTAATGACATTCTAAACCAACTCCCTACCACTGTAAGTGGTAGTCTCTATGTAGATGACCTACAGGTCTCTTGCCAGGGCAAGGACATGCGTCTCTTAGAACGGCAATTATAAAATACCATCAAACGCATTTTAAATTGGTGTAACACTAACGGCTTTAAAATCTCTGCCAACAAGACAGTAGCCATCCACTTTTGCAGGAAGCGTGGGATCCATCCAGATCCAGAACTTAGGCCGATCCAAAATAGAAGTCCACTATTCTGCCAAGTTTTTAGGTGTTTACTTTGACAAGAAACTCACGTTCGCTAAACATATTTCCTACATACGCAGCAAATGCGAAAGGAACTTGAATATTTTAAAGGTGCTTTCCAATACCTCTTGGGGGGCTGAGCATGATGCCCTGTTGCATATATACCATGCTGTTATCCGCTCAAAAATGGATTACGCTTGCAGCATTTATGGATCGGCCTGCAAGACAGCTTTAAGAAAACTTGACACTGTGCATCATACCGCACTACGTATCTGCTCCGGAGCTTTTAGGACTTCTCCTGTTCAGAGTCTTTACATAATCTGTCATGAGCCATCCCTCACTCATACTCGTCATAAGATTTCACTCACTACATTTTTCCGGATACTTTCTCATCCTTCACACCCCTTAAAGTCCTCTTTTTTAGATAATCACCTGGATCGTTTTTACCAAAATCGTCCTTCTTGCATCCCTCCTTTTGGACTCCGAAGTCACCGGAGTCTTATGGGCACCCATTTAGCTGATGTAAGGATCTCTACTAGCTCGCATCTTGAAATTTCACCTTGGGACACTCCATATGTCTACTACTTACAACCTTTCAAAAGTTTCACAAAACAGAATACGGATCCTCTAATATATCAACAGCTATTCCACGACCACAAAGCCAAATATTATAAGTATGAAAATCTCTACACGGATGGTTCAAAGTCTGAAAACCATGTTGGCTTTGCCTATACCGATCGTTCTCACACATGCAGCTATACTCTCCCTACCTTTTGTTCTGTATTCACTGCCGAACTTTTAGCCGTTTATGAAAGCCTCCGGTTCATCTCTACCTCAGACAAAAAACGCTTTGTAATCTATACAGACTCTTTAAGCGTTCTGGAAGGCCTCCACTCTGAATCTCCTTCAAATAGCTACATTAGTAAAGTCCACTATATGCACAGACAACTAACTGATAACGGCTATGATATCCTTTACTGCTGGGTACCGAGTCACACCGGAATACAGGGCAATGAGGAAGCTGACTCTCTGGCCAAACTAGCTACCCTTCCTTATCCCCGCCCTCTGCCTTACAGCGATATAAAATCAGGAATATCCTATCTCATACAAGACCATTGGATCAGCGAATGGAATAGAGAAATAGACAATAAATTGTATCAGATACACCCATTTCTCAACCACTGGCCCTCTTATCCCAATCGCAAGCACGATGTCATTCTGACACGTTTCCGCATTGGACACACGAGACTAACCCATAAACACTTACTGCTAGGTGAACCTGCTCCGGAGTGCCCCCATTGTCATACTGACCTCACCATTCGTCATCTTTTAACCTCATGCACTGCTTTTAATAGTTTTTACCAAGCACTTTTTAACTTCTCTCATCCCAAACTTGACGCTATTTTGGGTGAAACCCCGCATCGGAATCTGTTTGCCTTTCTTAGGCGTACCAATATTTTTTACTCAGTGTGAAGTACCTAATTTTGTCTGACTAGTATCAGGATGGGAACCCCCCCATCCAGATGCCTTTATTCCACTTTTATCTACTTTTAACACTTATCGAATTTTACTTTTCATCTTTTTAGTCTTTACTTTTTAGCTTTTACTAGGTTTTGTGATAGCCTTTTACCTGTTTGCATCATTATATCGTTTTAACTCATCGTCTGGCGCAGCATGTCCTTTTTGGACCTTGTGCCAATAAGCACCAATAAACCAAACCAAACCAATCAAGAAAGCCCAAATACAACTGAATATCATGTAGAATTATTCAGCATCAAGGTAGAAAACTATTTCATTATCAGTGGTTACAAATCTCCTTCTTGTACAAATAAACTCTTTGAAAAAGTTTTTCAAGACATGTATGATAAAACATATGAAAATAATAAAGAATTAATAGTTATGGGTGATTTCAATTTTAATTTACAAGGTAAAGAAAAAATGTAATTAACTTTTTCAACAATTACAACCTAACATCCATGTTGCCTGCAAGTGAATCCACCACAGCTTTAAGCACACAGATAGTTGCTATATTTTCTACAAACTCCGCTGCGTCAGCAGGCGTGTATGAAACATACTTCTCATATCATAAACCCATATTTGTCAAATTCAATTTACAGGACGGTGATCTTTTCTCCGCAGAAAACGAGCAAACATAAACATGGCGAGCATAATAGAACAAAATAAAACTTAGTCCTAATGTTAACAATCATGAAATGAGTAACTTACAAGTAAATGATATTAATTCAGTGGAACTTTCATATTTGGATGACATAGCTTTAAAAATTGCTCATTAAGTTCTGTCCGAGATTCATAAAATCGATATAAAATTGTCTAAAGAATATTACTGTAATGATTTAGAAGAAGTATTTGTAATATACGAAGACTTTCTTGAAGTAACAAAAAGAAGTATTCTAACAGATAATAATCGAATACTAAAGTCGCAGCCAATTGATTTACTAAGAAACCAAAAAATTCATTTCGCTATGAGAAAAAACTTCGCAGTTGCAAAAACAGAAGGAGACGGATCATGTTTATTCCGTTCTGTATCATTATGTTTATTTGGTACACAAAACTTTCATAAATGTATTTGAATGTTATGTTGTTTTACTTTTTACAAAAATTGGATTTACGTTGAACACTCTGATAGAATGAATTTTTTGTTCGAATATGCAAGTGTAATAGAATTAATAAATACTACTGCGAACATTACAACATGGGGAAACGAAGCTCACATTAAAGCTATTGCCATTGCATCATTAAGAGATATTTATGTTTATGAAGAAAGGATGAAGCGAGTATGAAAATGTCTTTAAGCGAGCTACAAGGTAGATGTGATGCTGGCCTATTAATTGGAAATCATTTTCTCTTTACAAAAAATACATTCAATAATGACAATAATTCTGTGTCTTTAAAGCCTTTTACACTACTATACACTGATGGGGGATCAAACTATGCTCATTATTCAGCAATACTACTGAAAACTTTAAATGCCATTCCATTGAAGCCAAAATATAGAAGAGATGTAAGACCTGATGAAAATTCATAATATATAACAAGCGCTACAAATTTCGAAAAAATTCTAAACCCTTACAATTCCATACTCCTTTTAAACTCAGTAAAACCATGTTAAAAATGTAAGCAAAACATTTTGTAATACTCGTAACCAACTAAAACCAAAACGTTGCTGATGTCGTAGATCTCATCATGAGCCTATACACCGCTCAGCTTTCAGGAAAACACGCGACAACTGCCAAATATTTAATCAGTTATCAAGTGTTAGCCGGCTGCCTGGACGACCACTGCAATCAGAACAACCTCAATATGTAACTGAAATTCAACGAAATGATGCTGATATAGTTTGTATTGATACACTTCAGGCTGCTAAAAGAACAAGTAAGATAAATCATGCCAAACGCGTCGATTATAAAACACTTTCCAACAGATCTTTCTTTGCGTCAAATTTGGCGATTTTTAAATCTGGCGAGATGTTGGAAATAATCGTTTGTATTGTGTATGAAATGGATTAATGTCTCTAAAATACCGTAGATCCTAATTTACTGGAATTAATTTAAGTGCTCCTGTAGAAGAACTATTAATTACCAGACACTACATTCGACGGAGAGCTTTATCTTATCCTTAATAACAAATTAATTTTATTTCATTTGAAATAGTCGAATATCTGCAAATTACGATTTAAAGAATGACTGCCCATAGAGCGTAACGTATTGGAAAATCTTTGAGTGATCCTGCAGAAGAAATAAAAATGCTACAAACACCATTTTCAATAGGGTGCATAGCGTAGTACATAGAAAAAACATATATAAATAGATAGTCGAGGTATCCATCCCTATTTTAATGATGTTACTTTTCATTCAAAAACATCCTACAACGATCACAAATTTTAAAGAATTGTGTTTTACGGCACAATGAGAAAAGCGGACTAAACCTCAACAAGAACATAATAGAAATTGCTATACCGGAATTAAAATATTTTGAGCACATTGTGTCTTCAAAACTTTCATCAGATCGTTATAAAATTAAACATCATCTAATAATCACGATTTAATGATCATTTTTGTGTATGGCAACATAACTCATGAAATGTGTACCACAAATGGCACAAGGATTTTCCCCCTTCGGCATTCGTTAAGAAAAAGTACCATCTTGAATTGACATGCACAACCAATGACAGAGTATTCTTTAAAGTCAAACAACTATCACAATCATCCCCAGTTCTATACTTTTTTTTTCCGGAAAACCTACCAATTCTTCTACGTTGTGAAGGCTGATTTAGAAAAGGATAATACTGTGAACTACAACCTCTTTTAACCCACTATTGTTTTTCAGCTATTTAAATTTATTTATTTTATCAATTGCCGGTAAACTCGATGACCGCAGCAATCAGAACAACGTCAACATGTATAAACAGTAGAATCCAATGATTCTGACATGGCTTATATTGGTGCATTTTCTAATTCTAAATGTTATGTTGCACCATAAATATACATCGATTAGTGCGAAAATTATATGTTTTTGACACTTTCCAAAAAAACTGATTGGCTTAAACAATTCACTGCGAACGTTTTTTTCCATCAATTTTAAATTTGATACTGGTGTACAGGTAAACGTTTTGTCTTCTACCCCTTCCAATAAATTAAATAATGTGGAGCTTTACCCAAAATCCGTAAGTCTGCACTTACACTGGTGATGCCTTGACAGATAAGGGTGAAAGCACGCTGAATTTTAATGTAACGAATAACAGCCTTATATTAAAATTCATTGCTGTTCATGTTGATGTGAAGGCAGTGCTGGTTGGTTGGTTGGTTGGTTTGTTTTTTTTATGGCACAAGGTCCAGAGAGGACATTCTGCGCCAGACAATGAGTTAAAACCATATAATGATGTATTCAGGTAACAGGTGTCATAAAAACTTAGTTACAGCTAAAAGGTAAAGAGTAAAAAGGTGAAAAGTAAAATTCAAAAGTGTTAAAAGCAGATAAAAAGTGAAAAAAAAGACAACTAGATGGGGGCTCCCATCCAGATACCAGTCAGACAAAATTGATTCACACTGAATGAAAGATATTAGTACGTCTAAGAAAGGCACACAGATTCCGATGTGGGGTTTCACCCAAAATATCGTCAAGTTTGGGATGAGAACTGTTAAAAAATATTTGGTAAAAACTATTAAAAGCAGTGCATGAGGTTAAAAGATGAGGAATGGTGAGTTGAGTATGACAATAGGAGCACTCTGGATCAGGCTCACCCAGGAGTAGGTGTTTATGAGTGAGTCTGGTGTGTCCAATGCGAAGACGTGTCAGAATGACGTCATGCTTGCGGTTGGGACGAGGGGGCAGGTAGGTGAGAGTGGGGAGTATTTTATGCAGTTTATTTTCTGTTTCTGTATTCCAATCATTACACCAGTTGTCCTTTATTAAATTAGAAATTTCGGATTTTATATCACTGTAAGGCACACAGCCTGTAAAAGGGATGGTAGAGTGCTTAGCTAGATAGTCGTCCTCCTCATTGCCCTGAATCCCAATGTGACTGGGCACCCAGCAGTAAAGAATATTATATCCGCTATTTATTAGTTGCCAGTGCATATGTAAGACTTTACCAATATGGCTATTAGAATGGGAACCAGATTGGAGGTTTTCTAGAACACTTAAAGAGTCGGAATAAACTATAAAGTACTTTTTATTTGAGCTAGAAATAAACTGGCGGCTTTCATAAATGGCAAGGAGTTCTGCTGTAAAAACTGAAATGAAATTAGGGAGAGTGTAGCCACAAGCATAAGAACCACTAGTGTAGGAAAAGCCAACATGGTTTTCCGACTTCGAGCCATCGGTATACAGGTGTTCATAGTCATGATAGTCGGCTTTGTGGTCTGCTAAACGGGTACCAGTAAGACTCCTGCGAGTTCTGAGCCCAAAAGAAGGAGTGCAAGAGGGGCGATTCTGATAGAAGCAATGCAGATGAGTGTCGATAAAAGAATGTTTTCAAGGATGCGAAAGAAAGCTTATGACGTATGTGGGTGAGGGATGGCTCATTGCATGCAACATACAGACTTCGTATAGGTGAAGTCCTAAAAGCTCCTGTACAAATACTTGGTCAGTATGATTCACTGTGTCAAGTTTTCTTAAGATCGATTTACATACATACAGATCCATACACACAGCAGGCATAGTCTATTCTAGAGCGGATAACAGCACGGTATATCCGCAGCATGGCGTCACGTTCTGCCCCCCATGAGGTATTAGAGAGAACCTTTAAAATGTTGAGATTTCTTTCGCATTTGTTGCAGATCTAAGAAATATGATTACCAAATGTGCCTTTCCTGTCAAAAATCACACCTAAGAATTTAGTGGAGTCATGTACTTCTATTTTGGTCTGACAGAAGTAAATTTCAGGATCCGGGTGGATACCATGCTGCCAGCAAAAATGTATGGAGATGGTCTTCTCCGCAGAAAAATTTAAGCCATTGGTACCACACCATTTTAATATGCGAGTGATAGCAGTTTGCAGTTGCCGCTCAATGAAAGGCATGTCTTTCCCTTGGCAGGAAATCTGGAGGTCATCCAAATAGAGGCTACCATGAACTGATGGAGGGAGGGATGAAAGGAGGAGGAAGTTGCAGAATGAGACGATTGAGGGATGTTTGGCTTATTGCTTCACTAGGATGGAGGTATATACTGCAGACTGTTGTGAGTTGTTTTAATTGAATACGAGTGCCGACTGCTTGGAGGTTTGTGTTAAGATTGACCATAGTGTGAGGATAATTATTGTTAATTAATAGGACAACTCCACCTGTGGCCCCATCATTGATTTCATTGTCCTTGCGAAGGATGGTGTAGTTACGGATGTTTGTGTGCCTATTACTTTTAAGTAAAGTTTCCTGCAGGGCAATACAAGCGGGATTGTGATTGTAAATTAATGTTTTGAGGTCATCGTTTTTATTAAGGAAACCGTGGCAGTTCCAGGATAGCAGCAGAGCCATATTCATGTTGAGTTTGGGATTATGCTCATCTTGCTCTTAATCCCCATAGGCTTGAGAGGGGTGCTAGGGATGTCGTCATCATCCATGGCAAGATCTGACATTTCAGAGTCAGAAGGGTCCAAATGTAGGATAGTGTCATCTATAGAGCGTTGTGGTGGGACATGTTTGATTTTGGGTTTGTTATACTTTGTTCGGTAGAACGAAGACTTTTTTATTTGTGGTCGGGTTGAGTTAACATTGAGAGTTTTTCTTCAATATATTTTTTTGTTAAGACGTGGAGGACTTAGTTTGATTGGTTGGTTGGTTGGTTGGTTTGTGTTTAATGGCACAAGGTCCAAAAAGGACATACTGCGCCAGACAATGAGTTAAAACCATAAATGATGTATTCAGGTATAAGGTGTCACGAAACTTAGTAAAAGCTAAAATGTAAAGACTAAATGGTGAAAAGTAAAATAAAGTAAAAAGTTGATAGTGTTGAAGGCAGATAAAAAGTGTTAATGGAGGATAAAAGTTGAAACAAAGGCATCTGGATGGGGCCTCCCATCCAGATACCAGTCAGACAAAATTGGACACTTCACATTGATGGTTGGTTGGTTGGTTGGTTGGTATTTTTGGCACAAGGTCCAGAAAGGACATACTGCGCCAGACGTTGAGTTAAGTCAAATAAAGATGTGATCAGTATAAAAGGTGTCATAAAACCCAGTATAAGCTAAAATGTAAAGGTGATAAAGGAGACAAGTAAATTTCAAAAGTAGATAGAGGTAAAACCAAAGGCATATGGATGGGGGCTCCCATCCAGATGCCAGTCAGGCAAAAGTGGACATTTCAAACTGAATAAAATATGCTTGTGCGCCGAAGAAAGGCAAACAAGTTATGGTGTGGGATATCACCCAATATGTCGTCAAGTTTGGGATGAGAAGAGTTAAAAAATATTTGGTAAAGATCATTAAAAGCAGAGCAAGAGGTTAAAAGATGATGTATGCTAAGTTGAGTATGACAATGTGGGCATTCAGGAGCAGGTTCACCCAAAAGGAGGTACTTATGGGTTAGTCTTGTATGGCCAATGCGAAGGCGAGTGAGAGTGACATCGTGCTTGCGGTACGGTTGAGTGGACCAGTGGGTAAGGGCTGGCCGGATAGAGTGAAGTTTGTTTTGGGTTTCACAGTCCCATATGTTATTCCAAGTGCCTTTTGTTAGGGAAGAGATGCCAGACTTTATACGGTATAGGGCAGATCACAGTTATATGAGACGGTAGAATGCCTTGCCAAAGAATCTGCTTTTTCGTTTCCGGGAATGCCAATATGGCTAGGTACCCAGCAGTAGAGGATAATGTTTCCACGGTTCATGAGTCTCTTGTGCATGCGTAAGATTTTCAAAATATAACTATGAGTGAGGGAGCCGGATTTCAGATTCTCCAAGACACTTAATGAGTCAGAGTAAAGGATGAAATGTTTGGTATTTGTTCTCGAGATGTAAAGAAGGCTTTCATAAATAGCTATTAATTCGGCTGTAAATATGGAACAAAACGAAGGTAGGGTGTAGTTGTAAGAATGATTATGATGTACATAAGCAAAGCCAACGTGATTATGAGATTTTGAGCTGTCAGTATACAGTTCCTCGAAGTTTCGATATTTGCTTTTATGGTCTAGAAATAACTGTTTATATATTATGGGGTCAGTGTTTGGTTTTGTGAAGCCTTCGAATGGTTGTAGGTAGGGAATCTGCAATTCGGTCCATGGTGGGACTTCATGAAATGAACAAGTAGATACATTAAGATCCTCCAATTGGGTACCGACTACACTCCTACCGATCCTAAGTCCGAAGGGGGGAGTGCAGGAAGGGCGATTTGCATAAAACTGGTCCAGTTGGGTATCTATGAAAGAATCCTTTAAGGGATGTGAAGAATGAGAAAAGATGCGAAAATAGGTATTTAATGATAGTTTCTGACGTATGAGAGTGAGGGATGGTTCATGACAGGTGATGTAAAGGCTATGGATAGGTGATGTCCTAAAAGCACCAGAACATATGCGTAGTGCAGTATGATGCACTGTGTCAAGTTTTTTTAGCGTAGATTTAGAAGCTGATGCATAGATGCAGCTTGCATAGTCCATTTCAGAACGGATGACAGCACGGTAGATCCGCATCAGAGCATCCCGCTCGGCCCCCCAAGAGGTATTGGTTAAAACCTTTAAAATGTTCAGTTTTTTTTCGCATTTTCTACGAATGTCAGAAATATGATTAGCGAACGTAAGTTTTTTGTCAAAAGTTAGGCCTAAAAATTTAAAAGAGTCCTTGATAATGATTTTGGTACGATGGAGGTAAAGTTCTGGATCTGGGTGGATCCCACGCTTCCGGCAGAAGTGAATGCAAGTTGTTTTTTCTGCAGAAATATTATACCCATTGGTATTGCACCATTTTTGGATGTGATTGATAGTGGTCTGAAGCTGCCGTTCTATGTAACACATGTCTTGCCCCTGACAGGAGATCTGTAGGTCATCAACATATAGGCTACCGTGTACTGTCGGAGGGAGCTGGTTGAGGATATTGTTGATTTTTATTCAAAAGAGGGTGACGCTAAGGACAGAGCCTTGTGGTACACCCTCTTCTTGTATAAAGTTATCAGAAAGGGTGTCTTTGATGCGTACTTTGAAGTTCCGGAGTGAGAGAAAATTCTTGATAAATATAGGTAGGTTTCCACGGTAGCCCATATTGAAGAGATCACGCAGTATGCCATATCTCCAAGTGTGGTCATAAGCTTTTTCGATATCAAAGAAAATTGATACAAGGTGGTTCTTTCTTAAGAATGCGTTACGGATTTGAGTTTCTAAATATAAGATATTATCGACTGTGCTTCTGCCTTTGCGGAATCCACTCTGGAAAGGGTGTATATGGCCCTCAGTTTCTAAAACGTATACTAGACGCGTATTAATCATTCGCTCCAGTAGTTTGCACAGACAACTAGTTAGGGCTATGGGACGATAGTTATTGGGATTAGTGGTGTCTTTTCCAGGTTTGGGTAAGGGAATGATCATTGCATTTCTCCACTCCAAGGGAAACGCATGCTCATTCCATATTCTATTGTATAGCTGTAAAAGACTAATTAAGGAATCATGGGAGAGGTGTTTAAGCATATCATTAGTGATGCCATCAGGGCCAGGGCATGTACTTGATGACCGTCTTAAACTGTTGCGTAGTTCATTCATAGTGAAAGGACTATTGTAGGAGAAGTTCGAGGAAGTTTTGAAGTTTAATTTGTGGCATTCGGATTGTTCCTTGTATGGAAGAAAGGTGCTAGAATACGAGGTTTTGCAGGATGTGAATGCTAGAGATTGACCTATTATATTTGCAATTCTTTTTGTATCTGAAATAATTTGGTTATTGATGGATAGGCAGGATATGGAGTGATTACTATAGATACCCATGATTCTTTTAGTTTTGTCCCATAGTTCCTTACTGGAGGTAGAAGGTGAGATACTGGAGACGTATTTAATCCAGGATTCTCTCTGGGAACGTCTCCTTATTTTGCGTGCATTTGCACGAGCTTTTTTAAAGGTTATAAGGTTTTCAGTGGTGGGGTACCGCCGAAAATTACCCCACGCTTTCTTCTGCTGTTTTTTAGCGAGGGTGCAAGCCTCGTTCCACCACGGCTTTTTAATTCTATGGTTGCTTTTAACAGATTTTGGAATGCTCGCGTCAGCTGCATTTATGATAATGGAGGTGACATTCCTAACGACCTCGTCTATGTTTCCTTCAATAATGTTTGGTAATATGGTAGATAGCAAAGAAAAAGTCTGCCAGTCTGCTTTATTATGAATGTACCTGGGTATGTTAGTGGTTTGGTTGACATTCTGATATAAGGGTGAGAGAATGATCGGAAAGTGATCGCTGTTATGCAAGTCGCCAGAAACTGAGAAATCATAGAGGGGGAGAATTGAAGGAGAACAGATGGCAAGGTCGATGGCATGAAAGGATTTAGTTGGCTGATGGAAGTAAGTATTGTCGCCGTTATTCATAATACATAGAGTGAAATGAGTAGTAATTTGTTCACCTCTAGTATTGGTATCTTTGCTGCCCCATAATGGGCTATGGCCATTCATGTCACCAAGGAGTATAAAGGGTGTTGGAAGTTCATGAATAAGATTATTGAGAGATGTTTGGCTGATTGTTTCGTTTGGAGGGAGATAAATGCAGCAAATGGTAGTGAGCTGTTTTAATTTGACACGAGCGGCAACTGCTTGGAGATTGGTATTCAGATTGACTATTATGTAGGGATAGTTATTGTTGACTAACAGGGCCACACCACCAGAGGCCCTGTCCCTGAGTTCATAGTCTTTCCGAAGCATTGTATATTTGTGGATGGTCGGATGTTTATCAGCTTTGAGATAAGTTTCTTGAAGAGCAAAGCAGGCGGGATTGAGGTCATAGAGAAGTGTTTTAAGGTCATCCATTTTATTCTGAAAGCCGTGGCAGTTCCATGAGAGCAACAATGCCATAATTATGTAATGTTATAGGCATTGTGCGTCTCCTTTGTAATCCCTGCAGAGATATCAGGCGGTTTTACTTCTTCCTGTTCCATTGATTCTTCATCACTGATGTCTGATTCTGATGGGGCAAGTCTTAAAATTGTGTCATCAATATGTGGCTGTGGAGGTACTTTTTTCTTGCTAAATTTGTTATTTTTAATTTGTAAGTAGCTGTTTTACTAAGTTGTGGTCTGATTTGGGTAGAGCTATTGCTTGTTACCTTTTTCATTGGTGGAGATTTTGGAGATGTAGAGCAAGGTTTGTTTTGTTTAAGAGTACTTTGTTTACTTGTTAAGATATTGATGGTGGAAATATTTGATGGAGAGTCGGTTTGAATGGCTATTGATTTCGTAGATTTTACTATTGTTGCATAGGATAGGCCAGGTTTTGGTGTGCGAGCTTCTATTATTTTACGACCTTCAGGGTATGAGATTCTTTGTGTAGCACGAATTGATTGGATTTCTTTTTCAAATGCCCATTTAGGGCATGACTTGGAATATGATGGATGTTCCTGTTTACAGTTGACACATTTAGCAGCTGCAGAGCAGGTGTCACTGTCGTGGTCAGAGGCACCACAACGAGCGCAGGCCGGTGACCCACGACAGGAGGTTTTAGTATGACCGAACTTTTGACACTGGAAGCAACGGATAGGATTTGGTATGTATGGTCTTACGGGACATAATAGATAGCCAGCTTTGATATGGGTTGGAATAGTGGGTGACTGAAAAGTTAGGACAATATGTTTAGTGTTGATTGTTTGATTATTGCGTCGGATAGTTATTCGGCGCACAGCACATACTTTTTCGTCTCTGAGATTTTCTAATATTTCAGCTTCAGAGCAGTGCAAAAGTTCGGGTTCTGATACGACTCCTCGCGAGATATTTAGGGATGTGTGGGGTGTCACTGTAACAGGTTTTAGGCCAAAGTTTTTAATCTTCATTATTTTGGATGCTTGTGTATTGCTTGATACTTCAACTAATAGGTCTCCAGATCGTAATTTTTTAACTTTTTTGACTTCTCCTACATTGTCTGTGATACATTTGTGTATTAAGAATGGTGATGTTTCATTAAAGGTACCTTCAACATAGTGGATGATGAAGAATCGAGCGTTCATATGTGAAAGTTGTGCATCAGTGTTTTCATTAGGAGTGGACAGTGGATTTAAGGTATGCGGAACATTGACGTTTGATAAAGAATTTTTCATAGCCATGTTGGGGGAATTGAGATTCGGACCCGACCGCACCACCCACCACGGAGCCCAACGAGGGGGTGTGCAATTGCACACCAGTGCTAATCGGGTCTATACGCGCTCAGTACATCCCTTAGGCAGCGTCCACCCTTAACGACGTGCCCAGTAGATGTCCGATTGCTTGATCCCTAGCAGTTGATCGAAATCTGTACCACCAGCCGATTGATATACAGGGGAACGCTGTATACCTCCCGTTTACCCGAAGCCGAGGCCAAAGCAATGTGTTGAGGTTTCTCCCGTGTCTGTGGAAATTCCGTAATGATGATTTCCTTTACGGGAACACCCCTCAATTACCAGGATCCCCATTTCCGAGGACACGGGTCTCCACGCACGGCCAACACGTGGGTAGTTTTCCGCCAATAGAAGCTGACAGCACAGGGCGACCGCAGCTTCTAAAGGGGGGCCCTCACCTCCACAGAGGAAACTACACTGAGGGGGAAAAGGAAGGAGATAGTTAAGAGAAGAGGAGGGTAGGACATAGAAAAGCGAAAGATCGCTGGGGCCCCGGGATTGCGACACCCGTAAAAACCTAAAGTAGGTTTTTCCCCTGAGGGGTTAGTTTGATTGGAGGTAGATTGTTTAGGTATATGCGCTGTTGCAAAAGGAAAGGAGACAGGTAAAGATTTTGGTAATTCAGTTTGGGTTGCTATTGTTTTAGTTGATTTTGTTGCAGCTGCATAAGATAAACCAGGTTTTCGTGTCCGGCTTTCTATTAACTTACGGGCTTCGGGATATCAGAGTCTTTGAGAGGCACGTAAGGACTGAATTTCTTTTTCAAATGATCATTTCGAGCAAGATTTGGAATATGTAGGATGTTCCTCTTTACAATTTACACATTTTGGTTGGTTGGTTGGTTGATTGGGGTTAATGGCACAAGGTCCAGAAAGGACATACTGCGCCAGACTATGTGTATATATAGTAAAATATAAAGTTTTCAAGTAAAAATGTGTTGTATAAGACAGGTAAAGCTAAAATCTGTGAGGTCTAAAAACAATAAAAGCAAACTGTAGAGAGGTAAAAAGGAGATAAAAATAAGTCAAGGACATCTGGATGAGGGCTCCCATCCAGATACCAGTCAGAGAAAAGTGTATACTTTACACTGAGTAAAAAATATTGGTACGTCGAAGAAATGCAAACAAATTAAGGTGCGGGGTTTCACCCAATATATCGTCAAGTTTGGGATGAGAACAGTTAAAAAGTATTTGGTAAAAATGATGAAAAGCAGTGCATGAGGTTAAAAGATGACGAACAGTGAGGCAAGTATGACAGTGGGAGCACTCTGGAGCAGGCTCACCAAACAGTAGGTGTGTATGAGTCAATCTGGTATGACCAATCCGGAGGCGTGTCAATATGACATCTTGTTTGCGATAGGGTAATGTGGACCAATGAGTGATAGATGGGTGAATATTGTGAAGTTTATTGTCTGTCTGGCTGTTCCAGTCATTCGTCCAGCTGTTTTTAATTATACAGAAGACACCAGATTTTACATCATTAATAGGGATTTTACCAGGGTAAGGAGCTGTAGCACCTCTGGCCAAAAGGTCAGCCTCCTCATTGCCAGGGATTCCAACGTGGCCTGGAACCCAGCAGAAGAGGACCTCAAAACCCCGTCTCGTCAGTTGTGCATGCAACTGCAGAATCTTGACAAGATAGCCATGGGTGATTGTATAGGATTTAAGGCTTTCTAGAACACTGAGCGAATCTGTATATATAATGGTATGTTTTTGGTTCCTTTTACTGATATAAGAGAGGCCCTCGTAGATGGCAAGCAGTTCAGCTGTGAATACGGAGCAAAACTTGGGAAGAGTATAACTGCAGGTTAGGGTACGATTTGTGTATGCAAAGCCAACATGATCTGCAGACCTGGAGCCGTCTGTATATAAGTCTTCATAGTTTTGGTAAGTGTCCCTATGATGACGGAAGAGTTGTTGGTAAATATGGGCGTCAGTATTTTCTTTCTTATATCCTTTAAAGGGCTGCAAAATAACGATTTGATGGGCATTCCAGGGTGGTATCTCATTTGGAGAATGAGAATAAATGTCGATCTGACTTAGGTGGGTGTCAGCGATGTTCCTACGAGCCCTCAGTCCAAACGGAGGTATACAGGATGGACGGTTTTGGTAAAGACGATCCTGCTGGTTTTCTAAAAGCGCAGCCCTCAAAGGGTGTGTGGCATGAGAAATGATACGGTAATATGTATTAATGGATAGCCCATGGCGAATGTATGTGAGGGATGGTTCATGACAGGTGATGTACAAACTCTGTATAGGGGAGGTCCTAAAAGCTCCTGAACAAATACGTAGTGCAGAGTGATGCACCGTGTCAAGTTTTCTTAAAATAGATTTGCTGGCAGACTCATAAGCACAGCACCCATAGTCCATTTTCGAGCGAATGACGGCTCGATAGATGCGTAAAAGGGCATCACGGTCAGCTCCCCAAGAAGTATTTGTAAGGACTTTTAAGATGTTTAAATTCTTTTCGCATTTGTTGCGGATGTATGAAATATGTGTAGCAAAAGTTAGTTTTTTGTCAAAATGGATACCTAAAAATTTAGTAGAGTCTTTAACTTCAATTTTTGTGCGACCAAGATACAGGTCAGGGTCCGGATGGATCCCTCGTCTTCGACAGAAGTGTACAGCAACAGTTTTTTCGGCAGAGATGTTGAATCCATTTGTGTTGCACCACTTGAATATGCGATTAACAGTGTTCTGTAGTTGGCGCTCTACATAGCGCATGTCCTTCCCCTGACAAGAAATCTGGAGGTCATCTACATACAGGCTACCGTGGACTGTTGCAGGGACTTGTTTAAGGATGTCATTTATTTTTATTGAAAAAAGGGTAATGCTTAGGATGGAGCCCTGAGGTACGCCTTCCTCCTGTATAAAGTTATTGGGTAAAGTGTTGTTTATTCGTACTCTAAAGTTTCGAAGGGATAAAAAGTTCTTGATAAAAATGGGAAGGTTGCCACGTAAACCAAAGTTATGTAAGTCACGGAGAATACCGTATCTCCAAGTCCGGTCATAAGCTTTCTCTATGTCAAAGAAAATGGAAACTAAGTGGTTTTTTCTCAAGAAAGCATTTCGAATTTGTGTCTCCAGGTAGAGAATATTGTCTATAGTAGATCTGCCTTTACGGAAGCCACTTTGAAAAGGGTGTAAATGGTTTTCAGTTTCTAAAATATAAACTAGGCGGGCATTAATCATCCTCTCCATTAGTTTGCATAAGCAGCTAGTAAGGGCTATGGGACGGTAGTTATTGGGGTTGGACGGATCTTTTCCAGGTTTGGGAAAAGGAACGACTATGGCATTTCTCCATGAAGAAGGGAATTTATGCTCATTCCAGATTCTGTTGTATAAATGGAGTAGGTTTAGTAATGAGTCATGGGAAAGGTGTTTCAGCATTTCGTAGGTTATGTTATCTGGTCCAGGAGAAATATTTGAGGATTGTTTTAAACTTTTTAGGAGTTCATTGATTGTAAAATCACTATTGTAGGCGATGTGAGAGGAAGTATTAAAGTGTAGTTTATGCCGTTCAGATTGCTGTTTATAGGGAAGAAAGGTGTTGGAGTAAGAGTAATTGGAGGAGTTTGATGAAAGTGTTTGGCCAATAGTGTTTGCTATTTCTTGCGTATTTGAGATAATGTTGTAATTAAGAGACAAACAGGATACAAAGTGGTTAGTATATATACCAGTGGCTCTTTTTATTTTTGCCCATAGTTCCTTACTAGTTGTAGATGTAGAGATTCTGGAGACGTAGTTTATCCATGATTCTCTCTGAGAATGACGCCTCACTCTCCGTGCCTGAGCTTTTGCTTTTTTAAAACTTAGGAGATTTGCAGTGGTAGGACACCGCCGAAAGATGCCCCAAGCCCTCTGTTGTTGTTTTTTTGCGAGGGTACATTTTTCATTCCACCACGGTTTTTTATTTTTCCTATCGATCATATGTGATTTTGGGATGCTTGCATTGGCAGCTTCAATAATGATGGAAGTAACGGTTTCGACGACCTTGTCAATATTTCCCTCAATCATATTAGATGATATGTTACAAAGTGAGGTAAAAGTTTGCCAGTCTGCTTTATTGTGAATGTATCTGGGGAAGGTAGATTTTTGAGTGAAATTCTGGTACAGGGGGGAGAGTATAACTGGAAAATGGTCACTATTATGTAAATCACCGGAGACCGAGAAGTCATATAACGGAAGGATTGATGGGGAACAAATAGCAAGATCTATGGCATGGAAAGATTTTGTAGGAGAGTGGAAGTATGTATTATCACCATTATTCATAACGCATAGGGAAAAATCAGCTATTAATTGTTCTATTTGTCGGCCTCTATTGTTTGTGTCTTTGCTGCCCCACAAGGGACTATGAGCATTCATATCTCCAAGAAATATGAAGGGTGGCGGAAGTTGCTGTACGAGGCTATTGAGTGAAATTAGGCTGATGGTTTCATTGGGAGGTAGATAAACACTGCACACGGTGGTGAACTGTTTCAGTTGGATGCGTGCGGCAACAGCTTGGATGCTGGTATTGAGGTTTAGGGCTTGATAAGGATATTGATTGTTTATTAATAAAGCAACACCGCCTGAAGCCCTTTCCCCAAGCTCATAGTCTTTGCGGAGGATGGTGTATTTCTGGATGGTCGGTTGTTTATTGGATTTGAGATATGTTTCTTGCAGTGCAAAGCAGGCGGGATTGTGGTCATAGATAATGGTTTTAAGGTCGTCAATGTTATTCTGAAAACCGTGGCAGTTCCAAGAGAGCAATAATGCCATAATTAAGTGAGGTTATGGTCATCTTGCATCCTCTTGGTAGTAATCCCTGCGGAGATGTCTGGAGGTTTGGTTTCTTCTTGTTCCATCGATTCTTCATCACTGATTTCAGATCCTGATGGGTCTAGTCTTAGAATTGTGTCATCTATTGGTGGTTGTGGAGGTACTTTTTTTGTGCTAAATTTACTGTATTTTGATTTGTAGGAAGCTGTTTTACTGAGCAGCGGTCGTACTTGAGTGGAACTATTGCTTGGTGTCTTTTTCTTGGGAGGATTTTTCTGGGATATGGGGCAAGATTTAGTTTGTTTAGGCGCTGTTTGTTTACTTATTTGGGTGGTGGTAGTACTTGTTGGTGGATCTGTCTGAGTAGCTATTGATTTGGTAGATTTTACGACAGCTGCATAGGAGAGGCCTGGTTTTGGTGTACGAGCTTCTATTATTTTACGAGCTTCTGGGTATGAAAGTCTTTGTGTGGCTCGTATAGATTGGATGTCTTTTTCGAGGATCCACTTTGGGCATGATTTTGAATATGAGGGATGGTCCTGTTGACAGTTTACACATTTTGCTGGTGCACTGCAGGTGTCACTGTCGTGGCCAGATGCACCACAACGGGCACATGCAGGTTTGCCACGACAGGAGGTTTTAGTATGGCCGAACTTTTGACACTGGAAGCAACGGATTGGATTTGGTATATATGGTCTAACGGAACATAATAGATAGCCAGCTTTAATATGGGATGGAATTGTGGGACACTGGAAAGTGAGAATAATATGTTTAGTGGGGATTATTTGGTTATTTCGTCGAATAGTGATTCGACGAACAGCACAGACTGTTTCATCTTTTAGGTTTTCTAATATTTCGGCTTCAGAGCAGTGCAAAAGTTCAGGTTCTGATACGACTCCTCGTGAGATATTTAAGGATGTATGGGGTGTCACTGTAACAGGTTTTAGGCCAAAGTTTTTAATCTTCATTATTTTGGATGCTTGTCTATTGCTTGATACTTCAACTAATAGGTCTCCAGATCGTAATTTTTTAACTTTTTTGACTTCTCCTACATTGTCTGTGATACATTTGTGTATTAAGAATGGTGATGTTTCATTAAAGGTACCTTCAACATAGTGGATGATGAAGAATCGTGCGTTCATATATGAAAGATGTGCATCAGTGTTTTCATTAGGTGTGGACAGTGGATTTAAGGTGTGCGGAACATTGACGTTTGACAAAGAATTTTTCATAGCCATGTTGGGGGATTTGAGATTCGGACCCAACCGCACCACCCACCACGGAGCCCAACAAGGGGGTGTGCAATTGCACACCAGTGCTAATCGGGTCTATACGCGCTCAGTACATCCCTTAGGCAGCGTCCACCCTTAACGACGTGCCCAGTAGATGTCCGATTGCTTGATCCCTAGCAGTTGATCGAAATCTGTACCACCAGCCGATTGATATACAGGGGAACGCTGTATACCTCCCGTTTACCCGAAGCCGAGGCCAAAGCAATGTGTTGAGGTTTCTCCCGTGTCTGTGGAAATTCCGTAATGATGATTTCCTTTACGGGAACACCCCTCAATTACCAGGATCCCCATTTCCGAGGACACGGGTCTCCACGCACGGCCAACACGTGGGTAGTTTTCCGCCAATAGAAGCTGACAGCACAGGGCGACCGCAGCTTCTAAAGGGGGGCCCTCACCTCCACAGAGGAAACTACACTGAGGGGGAAAAGGAAGGAGATAGCTAAGAGAAGAGGAGGGTAGGACATAGAAAAGCGAAAGATCGCTGGGGCCCCGGGATTGCGACACCCGTAAAAACCTAAAGTAGGTTTTTCCCCTGAGGGGTTAGTTTGATTGGAGGTAGATTGTTTAGGTATATGCGCTGTTGCAAAAGGAAAGGAGACAGGTAAAGATTTTGGTAATTCAGTTTGGGTTGCTATTGTTTTAGTTGATTTTGTTGCAGCTGCATAAGATAAACCAGGTTTTCGTGTCCGGCTTTCTATTAACTTACGGGCTTCGGGATATCAGAGTCTTTGAGAGGCACGTAAGGACTGAATTTCTTTTTCAAATGATCATTTCGAGCAAGATTTGGAATATGTAGGATGTTCCTCTTTACAATTTACACATTTTGGAGTTGCAGAGCAGGACTCACTGTCGTGGTCAGAAGCATCACAACGAGCACAGGCAGGTGACCCACGACAGAAGGTTTTAGTATGGCCGAACTTTTTGCACTGGAAGCAGCAGATTGGATTTGGTATACATAGTCTGACGGGACATAATAGATAGCCGGCTTTAATGTGAGATTGAATAGTGGGAGACTGAAAAGTTAGGTTAATATATTTAGCATCGATTATTTGATTATTGCATCGAATAGTGATTCGACGCAAAGCGCATACTTTTTCATCGCTTAGGTTTTCTAATATTTCAGCTTCAGAGCAGTGCAAAAGGCCGGGTTCTGAGACGACTCTTCGGGAGATGTTTAGGGAGGTATGAAGTGTCACTGTAACAGTTTTTAAGCCAAGGTTTTTTATTTTCATTATTTTGGAAGCTTGTCTATTGTTTGATACTTCTACTAACAGGTCTTCAGATCTTAATTTTTTAACTTTTTTGACTTCTCCTACATTGCCGGTGATACATTTGTGTATTAAAAATGGCGATGTTTCATTAAAGTTACCTTCATCAGAGTGGATGATGAAGAATCGGGCATTCATGTTTACAAACTGTTTATCAGTGTTTTCACTAGCAGTTGACAGCGGAACGTTGATTATTGACGAAGAATTTTTCAAATCCATGTTGGGGGAGATTGAGATTCAGACCCGACTGCACCACCCACCACGGAGCCCAACGAGGGGGTGTGCATTTGCACACCAGTGCTAGTCGGGTCAAAACGCTCACAGTACATCCCTTTGGCAGCGTCCACCCTTAACGACGTGCCCAGTAGATGTCAGATTGCTTGGTCCCTAGCAGTTGATCGATGGTTAGTTGGTTGGTTGAAGTTTAATGGCACAAGGTCCAAAAAGGACATACTGCGCCAGACTATGTGTAAAATATTAAAACCAAGGTTTCTTATAAGTAAAAAGGTGTTGTATAAAGTAAGCGAAGCTAAAATCCATGAAACCTAAAACGATAAAAGCGAATTGTAGAAAGATAAAATGTAGATAAAAAAGAGTCGTCTGGATGGGGGCTCCCATCCAGATACCAGTCAGACAAAAGTGTACATTTCATACAGAATAAAAAATGTTTGTGCATCGGAGAAAGGCAAACAAGTTACGGTGTGGGATTTCACCCAGTATGTCGTCAAGTTTGGGATAAGAACAGTTAAAAAGTTTTTTGTAAAAATCATTAAAAGCAGTGCATGAAGTTAAAAGATGACAAACAGTGAGATAAGTATGACAGTGGGGGCACTCCGGTTGGTTGGTTGGTTGGTTGGTGTTTAATGGCACAAGGTCCAGAAAGGACATACTGCGCCAGACTATGTGTATATATGGTAGAATAGAGTTTTCAAGTAAAAAGGTGTTGCATAAAACAGGTAAATCTAAAAACCGTGAGTTCTAAAACGATAGCAGCAAATGTAGAAAGGTAAAAAGTAGATAAAAATAAGTCAGGGACATCTGGATGGGGGCTCCCATCCAGATACCAGTCAGACAAAAGTGTACATTTCATACAGAATAAAAAATGTTTGTGCGTCGGAGAAAGGCAAACAAGTTACGGTGTGGGGTTTCACCCAATATGTCGTCAAGTTTGGGATAAGAGCAGTTAAAAAGTTTTTTGTAAAAATTATTAAAAGCAGTGCATGAGGTTAAAAGATGACGAATGGTGAGATAAGTATGACAATGGGGGCACTCCGGAGCTGGTTCACCCAGGAGTAAGTGCTTATGGGTAAGCCTGGTGTGGCCTATGCGGAGACGTGTCAAAATGACATCTAGTCTTTGATAGGGGTGCGATGACCAATATGCGAGAGCTGGGTGAATAGAAAGAAGTTTGTTTCCGGTTTGATTGCCCCAATTATCCGTCCAGATGCCTTTTACTATGCGACAGATGCAAGACTTGATGTCGCTATAGGGTAGATTGCCTATGTATGGGCGGGTTGCATGTCTGGCAAGTGTGTCTGCCTTCTCGTTCCCAGCGATCCCCATATGGCTCGGTACCCAACAGAGGAGGATGTTGTACCCACGGTTTAGAAGTTGTTCATGCTTCTGTAAAACCCTGATGACATAGGAATGTGTTAAGGAGCCGGATTTCAAATTTTCAAGGACACTAAGAGAGTCTGAGTATATGATAAATTTCTTTGTATTCATTCTGGAGATGTACAGGAGGATTTCATATATGGCAAGTAATTCGGCAGTAAAGATGGAGCAAAAATGAGGTAGAGTATAGCTACAGGTATGATTATGAGCCACGAAGGCAAAACCGGCGTGATTTCCACTTTTGGATCCATCAGTGTATAGTTTTTCATATTGTTCATATTTGTTGTTGTGGTCAGAGAATAACTGTTGGTAGATTTTATTATCTGTACCCTGTTTTGCAAAGCCCTTGAAAGGTTGTAGGTAAGATATCTGCAATATGTTCCATGGTGGGATATCATCAAAAGAGCATGCAGAGACATTTACATCCTCCAGTTGGGTACCGACAAGACTCCTACGAATCCTTAGTCCAAAGGGAGGAGTACATATCGGACGATTCGCATAAAAGTGGTCTAGATGAGTATCTATGAAAGAGTTCTTTAATGGATGTGAGGGATGAGAAAGAATACGGAAATAAGTATTAAATGATAGCTGATGACGGGTGAGGGTGAGAGATGGCTCATGGCAAGTGACGTAAAGACTATGTACAGGTGAAGTTCTAAAAGCACCAGAGCAAATGCGTAGTGCAGTATGATGCACCGTGTCAAGTTTTTTTAATACTGATCTAGAAGCCGATCCATAAATACCGCATGCGTAGTCCATTTTGGAGCAGATGACGGCATGGTAGGTATGCAGGAGAGCGTTGCGGTCTGCACCCCAAGAGCTGTTAGTTAAAACCTTTAACAAGTTAGTTTTTTCTCGCATTTACTGCGGATGTCAGAAACATGTTTGGCAAAAGTAAGTTTTCTGTCAAGAGTTATTCCTAAAAATTTAACAGAATCCTTGAGAACAATATTACTGTGACCCAGGTGAAGTTCTGGATCCGGATGTATCCCACGCTTCCGGCAAAAATGGGTATAGATTGTTTTTTCAGCAGAAATAGTAAAGCCATTTGTGTTACACCATTTTAGGATCCGGTTAATCGAATTTTGAAGCTGCCGTTCGATGAGGCGCATATCTTTACCCTGGCAGGAGATTTGAAGATCATCTACATATAGGCTACCATTGACGGTTGGAGGCAATTGGTTAAGAATATTATTGATTTTTATAGAGAAGAGGGTGACGCTAAGGACGGAGCCCTGTGGAACACCCTCTTCCTGTGTGAAATTATAAGACAGAGTGCTGTTGACCCGGACACAGAAGTTTCTGAGTGATAAAAAGTTTTTTATGAAAATTGGTAGGTTCCCTCGAAGACCTATATTACAGAGGTCTTGAAGGATACCGTATCTCCACGTTCGGTCATATGCCTTTTCAATGTCGAAGAACACTGATACTAAGTGATTCTTCCTAAGGAAGGCATTACGGATTTGCGTCTCTAAATTTAAAATATTGTCAATAGTGGATCTGCCTTTGCGGAAGCCACTCTGAAAGGGATATATATGGTCCCCGGTTTCTAGAATGTAGACAAAGCGGGTATTTACCATTTTTTCCATTAATTTACAGAGACAACTAGTAAGGGCTATGGGACGGTAGTTACTAGGGTTAGAGGTATCTTTCCCAGGTTTTGGGAAGGGAATAACTATTGCATTGCTCCAGGCAGAGGGAAAGGTTTGTTCGTTCCAGATTCTATTGTATAATTGTAAGAGGTGAAGTAGAGAGTCATGGGATAAGTGTTTCAGCATTTCATAAGTTATACCATCAGGACCAGGAGAGGTGTTTGAAGACTCTCTTAAGTATTTGGTGATTTCATTGAAGGTAAAATCACTATTATAGGAGAGGTGTGAGGAGGTTTTGAAATTTATTTTTTGCCGTTCAGATCTTTGTTTATATGAAAGAAAAGGGTTTGAGAAGGAGGTACTGCAAGAGATAGAGGCAAGAGTATGACCGATAATATTTGCTATTTCTTTTGTATCAGATATTATATTGTTATTAATGGATAGACAGAATATTGAAGAGTTATTATAGATTCCCATGGCTCTTTTAGTTTTCATCCATAGCTCCTTACTAGAAGTTGAGGTTGTTATGCTGGAGACATATTGCATCCAGGATTGCCTTTGACTCTGCCACCTTATTTTCCTTGCATAGGCTTTTGCTTTCTTAAAAACAAGGAGGTTTTCGGTGGTAGGGTACTGCCGGAAAATGCTCCAGGCTTTCTTCTGCTGCTTTTTTGCTATAGTGCAGGTTTCATTCCACCACGGTTTTTTGTTTTTTCGTAGGGAGTTGCTATACTTTGGTATTGCTGCATCTGCAGCTTTAATAATGATACTGGTAATTTTTTTCACAACTTCGCCAATAGTGCCTTCAATGTCTTTAGATGATATAACAGACAGCTTGGAGAAGGTTTCCCAATCTGCTTTATCATGTATGTACCGGGAGATGGACAAGTTACAGCTAGGGATTTGATAGGTAAGTGAAAGAATTACCGGAAAATGATCACTATTGTGTAGGTCATCAGAAACAGAGAAGTTGTACAGCGGCAGAATGGAGGGAGAGCATATTGCAATATCTATGGCATGGAAGGATTTAGTTGGATAGTGGAAGTAAGTGTTGTCGCCATTATTCATAATGCATAAGGAAGAGTCTGTGATTAGTTGTTCAATCTGTTGTCCTCTATTGTTAGTATCTTTACTGCCCCACAATGGACTATGGCCATTCATGTCCGCTAGGATTATGAAAGGGGGAGGAAGTTGCTGGACCAAGTTATTGAGCTGAGTTTGGGTAATTGTTTCGTTTGGTGGAAGATAAATATTGCAGATGGTAGTAAGGTATTTGAGGTGGATTCTAATGGCGACAGCCTGCATATTTGTAACGAGATTAAGTATATGATGGGGATATTGATTATTTATTAAAAGGGCAACACCACCGGAAGCCCTTTCCCCAAGCTCATAGTCTTTTCTCAGGATGTTGTAGTTGTGAATGCGTGTTTGTTTATTAGTTTTGAGATACGTTTCCTGAAGGGCCAAACATGCGGGATTATGAACATAAATGATAGTTTTGAGGTCATCCATTTTATTTGAAAAACCGTGGCAGTTCCATGAAAGCAGCAGAGCCATCATCAAGTGATGTTAGGAATGATGGCCATCTTGCTCTGAATCCCCGTTGGTTTAAGTGGGGTACTGGGCATGTTGTCATCATCCATAATATTGTCAGAGATGTCGGAGTCAGAAGGATCTAAGTTTAATATTGAGTCATCAATGGGTCGTTGGGGAGGATGCGTTTGAGTCTAGCTTTATTGTATTTTAGCCTGTAAGCTGCACTTTTTTTAATTAATGGTTTATTCTGAGTTGAGTTGTTGCTTTGGAGCATTTTCTTGTGTGTGGTTTTTTTAGGAGAAATGAATGAAGAATTTTGAGTAGAATTTGACTTTTTTGCATTTTGAATAGAAGTAGATGGAGAGACAGGTACGGATTTCGGTGGGTCGGTTAGGATAGCAATTGATTTAACAGTTTTTACTACTGTAGCATAAGACTGACCAGGTTTAGGAGTGCGGAAGGTTGTTATTTTACGGGCTTCTGGGTAAGACAGTCCTTGTGTGGTACGCAAGGACTGTATTTCTTTTTCATAGGTCTATTTTGGACAGGAATGGGAATAAGACGGTTGATCTTGTTTACAGTCAATATATTTGGGTGGGGGAGAGCAAGTATTACTGTCGTGGCCAGACGAACCACAACAGTCACATACTGGGGAACCACGGCAGGAAGTTTTTGTGTGACCGAACTTTTGGCATTGAAAACAACGGGTTGGATTGGGTATGTATGGTCTAACAGGACATGAAAGGTAGCCAGCTTTAATGTGCGACGGAAGTTTGGGAGTTTGGAATGTTAAAATGATATGTTTTGTTTCTAGAATTTGGTTATTGCATTTTATAGTGATTCTGCGAACTGCACTAACATTTTGAGATTTTAGATTATCAAGAATTTCATCCTCAGAACAGTTTAACAGGTCAGGTTCGGATATGACGCCTCTTGATGAGTTAAGTGTGTTATGGGGTGACACAGTAACTGATTTTTGTCCTATAGTTTTTAATTTCATGATATTGGTTGCCTGTGTGCTATTAGTTACTTCTATTAAGATGTCTCCTGATCGTATTTTCTTTATTTTGGCAACTTTTCCAACATTAGCAATTATTGACTTGTGGATTAGAAATGGGGACGTTTGACTAAAGTTTCCTTCCTGGCATTTGATAACAAAAAATTTTGTATTGATACTTCCCTCAGTAAGGGAGTTCGGAACATTGACGTTTGACAAAGAAAATGTCGATTCCATGTTGGAAATTGGAGATTCGGACCCGACCGCACCGCCCACCACGGAGCCCAACAAGGGGATGCATGTACATGCACCAGTGCTAATCGGGTCTATACGGGCACAGTATATCCCTTAGGCAGCATCCACCCTTAACAATGTGCCCAGTAGATGTCCGATTGCTTGAACCCTAGCAGTTGGCCGAACCAGGACCACCAGCCGATTGATACACAGGGGAACTCTGTGTACCTCCCGTTTACCCGAAGCCGAGGCCAAAGCAATGTGTTGGAGAAGTATACTCCTCAATTACCAGGATCCCCATTTCCGGGGACACGGGTCTCTACACACGGCAAACACGTGGGTAGTTTTCTGCCAATAGAAGCTGATGGCACAGGGCGACCGCAGCTTCTAAAGGGGGGCCCTCACCTCAAAAGAGGAAACTACGCCGAGGGGGAAAGGGAAGGATAAAGCTAAGAAGAGAGGACAGGAGAGCAAAGAGAAGCGAAAGGTCGTTGGGGCCCCGGGATTGCGACACCCGTAAGTACCTAAAGAAGGTGCTTCCCCTGAGGGGGTAGTTGATCGAAATTAGTACCACCAGCCGATTGATACACAGGGGAACGCTATGTACCTCCCGTTTACCCGAATCCGAGGCCAAAGCAATGTGTTGAAGAAAAGACCCCTCAATTACCAGGATCCCCATTTCCGGGGACACGGGTCTCCACACACGGCCAGCACATGGGTAGTTTTCCACCAATAGAAGCTGGTAGCACAGAGCGACCGCAGCTTCTAAAGGGAGGGCCCTCACCTCCAAGGAGGAAGCTGCAACGAGGGAGAAAGTGAAGGATAAAGCTAAGGAGAGGGGAGGGTAGAAGAAAGAAAAGAAAGAGATCGCTGGTGCCCAGGGATTGCGACACCCATAAAAACCTAAAGAAGGTCTTCCCCCTGAGGGGCCTTACGTTCGAGAATACTAGAAGAACTTCACGAAACCCATCTGGGAATCACCAAAATGAAACAGCTAGCATGCAAATGCATATATTGGCCAGGCATTGATCGGGATATAGAAGCATTAGTCAAGCGTTGTGAAAGTTGCGCATTGACGAAGTCGAAACCACCTAAAGTAACTGTCCACCCATGGGATCTCTTAACCAACAACTCGGACCGAATCTACATAGATTACGCTGGTCCAATCGCGGGTGGCTACTTTTTGGTGTGTGTTGATGCCAAATCTAAATGGGCAGAAGTCGAAGTCCTTGAAAATGCTCCTACTAGCTACAGTACTATTTTGCTACTCGAGAAAATTTTTTGCTTTCATGGATATCCGATAATGATTCAATTTTCCAAAGTGAAGAGTTTTGGGCATATTGTTCCAATAGAGGAATATTTCAGAAATTCATCGCTCCAGGAGACCCTGCAACGAATTGCCTTGTAGAAAGAAATGTTGAAACCCTGAAACAAAAGTTAAAGGCTTCCTTCTTAGATAAGACTTTAGTTCAAACAAAGATTCGAAGCATACTATTTCGGGAAAAGAGCAACACCTCTTGCATGCGGACAGTCACCAGCTGAATTATATTTAAAAAGACAATTTTGAATCCGCTTGAATTCGATATTCCCGTATCACCCACTCGCATCAAAAGTTTCCAGTAATCCTGAAAGATCTTTTAAAGTGGGGGAGAGAGTCCAAGTTCGAGTATTCGTTGATAGTAAAAATACCTGGAAGTTTGGAGAAGTGAAGAAGACACTTCGTTCACGTCACTGTCCTAGACTCCGGACATCTTCTAAGGAGACATGTAAATCAACTTAGAGCAACACTGGTCCCTATAAAGTCTGTCTCATTTGGTCCTGTTCAATCGTTCAACATCCCAAGACCGTCCAGACCAATCAAGAGCTCTCCATGTTCCCAATCCTGTCCAGACAGTCCAGAGTCTCATGCAAATTACGAATTTATGATTACAAAACTAATTTCCTTCAGCTTCTTAAAGCAAGCAGAAGAATTATGCTCTAAAGTCTGCTTTGATGAAAAGAATAAGGGCTGTATAAGAAACTGTAGGAGATTTAAAGAAAAGATTCTCCCTGTAACCTTAATTAAAACTTCATTGAAGGAAGATGATGAGGCATTTTATTACCAGTGGGTTACAAGAAAAGAAAACATAAGAGATAAGAGTGGGAATAACAAAGTAATTAGAATTACAACTAAAGAAAAAATTGTCTGCACGGTTAGAGAGTTAATAAGTCAAATATTGAAAACTGACTTTTTCTGAAGCATGTGGAAATCATGAGACAAGTTTAATGCTCTCAAGAAAATGAAAGGTTCCCTGTATGCAAATGAAGTAGTTGTTTTAATAGACATTTCCCAAAATTACACTTGGAAATTTGGATCCGAGACCCAGAGCATGCACTTTGGTGCTAGTAAGCCACAGGTAACATTGCACACAGGTGTATTGTATCACAATGATACACAGTACTGTGATTATGACTTGTGTAAGATTGAGCAGTCCATATCCTTCTGTTCAATTTCACCCTCTCTGCGTCATGACCCAAGTGCAATTTGGGCACACCTCCAACCTGTGCTAAAGATAACAAAGGCAGATCTACCTTGTGCGGATACCATACATTTCGAAAGTGATGGATCAACCCCGCAATATAGAAACAAACGCAACTTTTTTCTCCTAACTCATTTTGCCTCAACATTTGCTTTTAAGGCGGTGACATGGAATTTCTCAGCAGCTGGGCATGGGAAGGGTGCAGGAGATGGGTTAGGTGGTGCAATTAAAAATGTGGCTGAACATGTTGTAGCTTGTAGTTATGATATTCCTAACTCCAGTGAAAGGTCTTGCGAGAAAAGGAAGAATTGAAAGTGAATTTATTTGAAATTACGGAGGAAGATATTATAGATAAATTTGTTGAAATTGCATTAAAACCAGTTCCTACCACAATGAAATTACACCAGGATACTTGGAGTCTTAAAAAAACTAAAGAATTATCACTGAGATTACTCAGTTGCTTGATCTGCATGGGCGAGGAAATATGCAAACATTTTGCACCAAGTCCTGCCACAGTTGCATTTCCTGGAGAAAGCCCCCTGAAGGAAATTGTTAGAAAAAAAAACGCTATTTCTTTACTTACCTTTTATTTCCATGACATTTTATCTCTAAATTTGCTAAAGAGAAAAAAAAAACGAAACTTTTGTAAGCTCCTTTAAAAGTTTTCTAAGTGAAAACGTAAGTTCGTTAGCATTTGAAAATGGCGGTGTAAACATCGTCATGTCTTTAACGCCGTAATAAAAAGTTTACATTTCTCGTCGATAGATGGCGCTGTTCCTAATTTGCATAAAATAAGAACTCTTTTTTCCCCCTATGCAAATATCCATCGTAGTCCCGCACTAACTGGCAGGTATAAAAGGGCATCACAAGTTAACCTTTCAGTCAGACAGTGAGAGTTCTCGGTCTGCTATGTTGTGTGTGTAATCAACCGATGTGAGTCAAGTAGAGCCGGATCAGGGATCCGTGCTGCGGTACCCAGATGATTCAATATGATGTGATGTGTTTTGTGAATCAGAATAAGATCGCCGCTGGCGACTTATCTTCGAGAAAGCTTATTTTTATTTGTGCCACTAATCGGATGTTGCTTAAGTATTGTGTCTTCACCATGTGCACTGTGTAAACCTACCATAATCATCTTGTTTCAATAAACTACAGAAAAAAATGTACCTAATTTGTCTTTCTTATTTAAACGCATATTCAAAACCAAAGATTTCTATTGTGCAACTCAACTTAAATGAGTTTCAACTCTGCCTAGAATCTACAAAAACTTATTTTACAGATAAAATCCAGTGACTATTCAATTTCAGCCAAAGACTTTTAATTTGTTTGTTGAATAGCTTAATTTATAATACAATATAATCAAGTAGTTTCCTTTTCAGAAATAACCAAGAATAATTTTAGAAGTATATTTGTAGGTGATCCGGTCGCTGTTATTTATGACAATTTGTGGTATCCTGGTAAGTTTCAGTTAAAATTTAAACAGTTAAATTATTTTAAAACTCTTCAAGTAAACTAATATATAATGTGTGAATGTTTTGTTTAGGTTCAGTAGAAGAAATTAACAATGATGGTTTTGTGCTAACTTTTATGCATTGTTCGGGACATAAATATTACTGGCCATCACCTGTTGAAATATTGACAGTCCCTGAAAATGAAATTATGTGTCGCATCTCAGAGCCACCAAAACCAATCTTCAGATGCCATTTCATCATCCCAAACAAAAAAATATATGATGACATCCTGTTAACTACTTTAAATTCATAGTCACAGTAGATTGATTATTATTATAGAATAAAATAAGTGTTTATTTAGTTTGGTTTTGTAAAGTCATATAATTTATTCCATTTTAACTATAATTTATCACTCTGTTATTTTCGAGAAATGAGCTTTTATAAGGAAATTACATTTTTTTTTAAAGAACAGATTTTTTATAGTAACTATCTCATTATATATAAAAAAAACTAATGAAATAATAATATAACTAATAAATCTACTGCATACAAAACATCAGATCTGGGGGTAAATAACTTTCGTGACCTCGCACCTATTGTTTCCCTGCATTCACACCCATTTTGGAGTTAGAATGCACCATTACTTTTTTTCTACAAAAACTTCAGAAATATGTAAGTTCTGCTTTCAAATTGTCATTTTCCCATAGAATAGCTCAATTATATTTGGTAAAGTCATAACGTATCAAACTCAAAAATTACTTGCTGAACAAAAGTTAACTCTTTTGGAAGGGATCCAGACTCCCTGGACCCATTGCGTGCGCCACTGCTTCCCTGCATTGTTTTTTCATTCGAATCGGGAGCCAATGAGGAAGCAAAATATCTAGTGGGGGATATTTAAAACGATGAAAGAGAGCAGATAAAACAATTTTAAGTTGAAAAATGAAAACAGAAGAAAGATGATGGCCTTCGTTATTCCGCAGGAAAAAATCTATGTTCTCTTCGTGACTGCAGCTGGTGATTATGGGGATGCATCGTTGATGATATTGTTACAGATTTTTGGGGCAACCCGCTGTTCTGGGGCTTAAAATAGTTAAAAATTCGTATTCTATGTTTCAAATAATTAAATTTTGCTTTTTGTTGCATCAAAATCGGTCCACTAGAACCAGAGATACGGAGGTTTCGGTTTCTCATATGGTTTTCTATCGGGCTTCTAGAAATCTCGAGAAATATTGGTCCTAGGGACTCGTTCTCTTCACTTTTGGGGACTTATTTTTGGCACCAAATTTGGCGATATTTCGCCACAAATCATCAAGCTTGGCAACATTTTGGTCATTTGGCACGATTTTACCAATGCTGCCTGGAAGTTGGTTTTGCTGCATTAAAAACGCATAATAACCTAACATTTCTCTTCTATAACTTAATCAAAATTCTCGCTTTATGTAGAATCTTCGAGAAATAGACTTTTCTGGAAGCTGCTCGCAGCTTCTAACTCCTCTATAAATTCCACCAACGCGCTGCTTCCATATTTCAGTGTCAATGAGCACTCGTATTGTGAAAGCTCTCTGAGTGAGTACGCTTTGTGATAGAAGCGGTGTTTCGCGCTGTTTATGAAGCTTTGAATTAAAGTGCTGTGTGCAAATTCTTTATTGCTGTGTCGTAAGGGGTTGTGTATGATATCCCTTGAATATTTTCACTGACTTTTTGCCTGTGAAAGTGTTTTATTTTGTGTGAGAAATACAGCATTTGTGAGAGCTTCTGATCTAAGCGGACTGTCAAAAGCACATTACTGTTTAATTGTGCTTGTGAATTTTGTACAGCTGATGGTTCTACAAAGTTCTAGAAGCAATAAAGTTATGTTCCATCCTGACCAGTGGACTTTTTACTAGAACTTTCACACCATCTGGACTTTAGAACGACGAATCCCGAAAACAAGCAGAGTAGTTCTGCAACATTTGGTGTCAGAATCGGGATTCTAAAGAAAGGCTTAAATTCTCTAGTGGATGGTGTGGACAAGAAAAATGGAAGACCTTAAACTGATAGAAGAGATGAAAAGTGATATAATGAAGGAGATGAAAGCCGGACAACATGAGATGAAAGCCGGGCAAGACAAGATAAAAGCCGCACAAGGCGAGATGAAAACCGATTTAGAGAAGAAAATTGAAGTCGGACGAGAAGAGACGAAAACCGGATTGGAGGAATTAAAGACTGCACACAATGAAATGAAAACCGGATTGGAGGAGTTAAGAGTCGCACACGACGAGATGAAATCCGGACTGGAGAAAGTAGAGACAAATCAAGAAAATATGGAGAAGAGAATGTCGCTCCTGGAAGAAAGTCAAGCGAAATACGAGGAAAGAATTGAGGAAAAGATCGATCACAAATTAGAAGAAAAACTGGACTGTTTGGTAAAGCTGGGAAAGGTACCAGAAAACATTAGGTTGTCGTCACGCCACCCAGCAGTGAAACTAACGCCTTATGACAGAAAGACTCCCTGGGAAGCTTACAAGACCCATTTTTCGATCGTCGCCAGAGCCAATGGTTGGAGCGAGTCCGAGAAAGCGAACCAACTGGTTGCTTCCCTTAGCGGAGATGCAATTAATGTATTGCAAACTATCGGAGCGACAAAGACAGGAGATTTTGACGCCCTTGTAAGTGCCTTGGAGATGAAATTCGGAGAGAAGTGCCAGTAAGAATATAGTAGAATACAACTAAAGTCAAGAGTGCAAAAATCTGGCGAGACCCTTCAAGAGCTGGATTCGGACATAGGCTGTGTCATCTAGCCTACATGGACCACCTTGATAATGTCCGAGAGGAAATGGTCATGCATCATTTTATTGAAGCCGTCTTGGATCCAGAAACACAAAAGGCATTCATGTTGGAGGATTATCAACATTTGTAGTCTGCTCTAGTGTTCGCAATGAAGCTAGAGGCAGCTCGGCGGGCCGTGAGAAAAGATCGGCATGCTGTTAGAGCAGTCACGGTACAAGAGCTTGCTGATAAAGACACAGCGAGCGTCGAGAACAGATTGAAGAGGCTTGAATATCTGATGGAAAGAAAATTAAGATCCAGTGGAAGAGATAGCTCAAAGAAAGTAAAATGCTGGAGGTGCGGCCTCGAAGGACATGTACAAAAGTTCTGTGGGCGAAAGTCTCATGACTAGCAAGATAACTCCATGAATGTGAAGGAGGGAAACTAGGAGGTGACCATCTCGCGGGGCGGAGGTTGCCAGATATTCAAAAGCCCACCTAAAAGTCTTACAGATTTCATCAGTGAAGGACTACTCGGATACTTTGTACTCGGATACGTTGATGGTTCTCCATGCCACATAATAATTGATACTGGAGCGAATGTAACCATCATAAGGACAGATCTGGCCAAGAAATTAAATTTGAAGACTATCTGGACTCCGCCCTCGCTGACCCTCCAGACTGTGACAGAAGACAAGATCGAAGTGGGCGGAAAAGCAAGAATGGAAATCACTTTTGCAAATGCCAGATATGACCATGTGGTATATGTCGCCAATATTACGGTTGGTTGGTTGGTTGGTGTTTATTGGCACAAGGTCCAAAAAGGACATGCTGCGCCAGACAAGGAGTTAAAATAATATCAGGATGTATTCAGATAAAAGGTACCACAAAACCGAGTAAAATCTAAATTGTAAAGACTAAAAAGGAGAAAAGTAAAATTCAAAAGTGTTAAAAGTAGATAAAATGTGAAACAAAGGCATCTGGATGGGGGCCCCCATCCAGATACCAGTCAGACAGAAAGGGACACGTTACACTGAATAAAAAATATTGGTCCGTCTAAGAAAAGCAAATAGATTCCGATGTGGGGTTTCACCCAGAATTTCGTCTAGTTTAGGATGAGAACAGTTAAAAAGTATTTGATAAAAGCTATTAAAAGCAGTGCACGACGTTAAAAGACGACGAATGGTGAGGTGAGTATGACAGTGAGGGCACTCCGGGGCGGGTTCGCCCAAAAGTAAGTGCTTATGAGTAATTCGCGTATGTCCGATGCGAAGACGTGCCAAGATGACATCTAGCCTGCGATAGGGATGAGACGACCAGTGTACGAGAGGTAGGTGAATAGAACGAAGTTTGTTCCCCATTTCATTGTCCCATTTATCGACCCATATGCCATTTACAATGCTAGAGATGCTGGACTTTATGTCACTGTACGATGGAGTGCCGGTGTACGGGAGGGTCGCATGCTTGGCTAGTGTGTCCGCTTTTTCATTTCCCGGGATCCCGATATGACTGGGTACCCAACAGAGGAGAACACTGTACCCACGGTTTATAAGTTGATCATACTTGTGTAAAACTTTATGCATATAGTTATGTGTTAGGGAGCCGGATTTCAGATTTTCTAGAACACTAAGAGAGTCAGAGTAGAAGATAAAATTCTTTGTGTTCGTTCTCGAGATGTACAGAAGGCTTTCGTATATGGCAAGTAATTCGGCAGTAAAGATGGAGCAAAAGGGAGGTAGAGTATAGCTACCAGTATGATTTTTACCCACGAAGGCAAAACCGACGTGATTCCCAGTTATGGAGCCATCAGTGTATAGTTTTTCATATTTTTCATATTTGTTGTTGTGATCAGAGAACAATTGTTGGTAGACTTTAGGATCAGTATCCTGCTTTGCAAAGCCTTCGAAAGGTTGTAGGTAAGGTATCTGCGATATGTTCCATGGTGGGATATCATGAAAAGAGCATGTAGAGACATTTACATTCTCCAATTGGGTACCGACAAGACTCCTACGAATCCTTAACCCAAAGGGGGGAGTACAGATGGGACGATTTGCATAAAAACGGTTAAGATGAGTATCAAGAAAAGAATTCTTTAATGGATGTGAAGGATGAGAAAGAATACGAAAGTACGTCTTTAATGAGAGCTTATGACGTGTGAGGGTGAGAGGTGGCTCGTGGCAGGTGACGTAAAGACTATGTACAGGTGATGTTCTAAAAGCACCAGAGCAAATGCGGAGTGCAGCATGATGCACAGGGTCAAGTTTTTTTAACACTGATTTGCAAGCTGACCCATACGCGCAACTTGCATAGTCCATTTTTGAACGTATGACAGCACGATAAATCCGTAACAGAGCGTCACGGTCAGCCCCCCAAGAGGTGTTGGTTAAAACCTTTAAAATATTAAGCTTTTTCTCGCATTTACTGCGAATGTCAGAAATATGATTAGCAAAAGTTAGTTTTTTGTCGAAATTTAACCCTAAAAATTTGACAGAGTCCTTCACAACTGTTAGAAAAAAAACAAAAAAAAAAAACGCTATTTCTTTACTTACCTTTTATTTCCATGACATTTTATCTTTAAATTTGCTAAAGTGAAAAACGAAGCTTTTGTAGACTCCTTTAAAACTTTTCTAAGTGAAAACGTAACTTCGTTAGATTTTGAAAATGGCGGTGTAAACATCGTCATGTCTTTAACGCCTTAATAAAAAGTTTACATTTCTCGCCGATAGATGGCTCTGTTCCTAATTTGCATAAAATAAGTACTCTTTTTTTCCCTATGCAAATATCCATCGTAGTCCAGCACTAACTGGCAGGTATAAAAAGGGCATCACCAGTTAACCTTTCAGTCAGACAGTGAGTGTGTTCTCGGTCTGCTGTGTTGTGTGTGTAAACAACCGATGTGATTCAAATAGAGCCGGATCAGGGATCCGTGCTGCGGTACCCAGATGATTCAATGTGATGTGATGTGTTTTGTGAATCTGAATAGATCGACGCTGGCGACTTGTCTTCCAGAAAGCTTGTTTTTATTTGTGCTACTAAGCGGATGTTGCTTAATGTATTGTGTCTTCACCATGTGCACTGTGTAAACCTACCATAGTCATCTTGTTTCAATAAACTACAGAAAAGGTACCTACTTTGTCTTTCTTACTTAAACGCATATTCAAAACCAAAGATTTCTACTGTGCAACTCAAGTTAAATGAGTTTCAACTCTGCCTAGAATCTACAAAAATGTATTTTACAGATAAAATCCAGTGACTATTCAATTTCAGCCAAAGACTTTCAATTTGTAATTTAATTTGTTTGTTGAATAGCTTAATTTATAATACAATATAATTAGTTAACCCCTTTTCACGGTTATGGGCCTTCAAGCCCAAGTTTAAATGTGTTTTGAATATGTCGAGTGTATTTATAATGTGTTTTGTTTTTAAAGTGTTTTTAACGTATACAAACAGATTTTAAGTGCCTTAAAATTATAAGAGGGCGGGCCTGTAGTGTTTTTAATCTTTTCTTGTAAATTGTGTTGTATCCTAACTTGGATCAAAATGGAAGCTTCAATTACCCAAATAAAAAAATTGTCTGCCGACAATTATGAGTCTTGGCAGGAAGACGTAAGGGTATTGTTGATGGATAGGAATTGTTGGGAAATAGTCAGTGGTGTAGAAAAAAGACCCCCTGAAACTGACGCTAAGGAATTAAGGGATTACAAGATTAGATACAGGCGTGCTTATAGCACGATATTTTTGAACATTTCAAATGAATACAAGCCTCTTATTTCTGGCACTTATGACCCCAAAGAAGTTTGGGAAAAATTAAATAAACACTTTAAACCTGAATCTAGAGCACGTGCTATGAGACTCACAGATGACTTTTTTTCATGTAGATTGAACGAAGGGGAGGAAATAGGCTTATTTGCAGCCAGGTTGAGGATGATAGTTAAGCAATTAAAAGACGCTAACACTCCCCCAGCTGACTGGTATCAGTCATTTCAATTGCTAAGGTACTTACCCTGGGAGTATCAGGGGATTGTTCAAACAATTTACCGCTGGCCTGACGAAACATTTAAGTTCGATTTAGTTTTAGCCGAACTTTTGGCTGAGGAGGCCAGACTAAAGCAAAGTGTAGGGGATCAAGCTACCGTCGCAATGTCTAGTCAAGTGAAGCGTGTCCCACCTAAGAATAGTATAAAGAAAGACACTAGAAAGTGCTATAGGTGTGGTAGAATTGGACATTTAATTGCTAGCTGTAGGATCCCTCCCCCCAGTAATCGTAAAAGTAACAAACGACAACCCAAGAATCATATGATAGAAGCCCACACAAGTGAGGATTTAAATGATTCCTCATGGAATTTTGATACAGGGGCTAGTGCTCATTTTTGTCGGGATAAAAGACTTTTTAAAAACTTTGAACCAATTAAAGGTCGGTCGATGTCGGTCGCCCTAAACGGCATTGATTGTTCCATAGAGGGAAGGGGAACAGTCGAGTTAAAATTTCAAGGTGGTAAAGTTTTAAAAACATTAAAAAACGTCCTCTATTCCTCTAAATTAAGGAGAAATCTCCTGTCAGGTCCTGCATTGGACACTGAGGCATTGGACACAAATATTGTCAATTGTGGACCTGCCTTTGCGAAAGCCACTTTGAAAGGGATGTATATGGTCCCCAGTCTCTAGAATGTACACAAGGCGAGCATTAACCATTTTTTCCATTAGTTTGCACAGACAACTAGTAAGGGCTATGGGACGGTAATTACTAGGGTTAGAAGTACCTTTCCCAGGTTTAGGAAAGGGAATAACTATTGCATTTCTCCAGGAGGAAGGAAAGGTTTGTTCATTCCAGATTCTATTGTATAATTGCAGGAGGATTTGTAACGAGTCATGGGACAAGTGTTTCAGCATTTTGTAAGTAATACCATCAGGACCAGGAGCGGTATTGGAGGCCTGCCTTAAGTATTTGGTGAGTTCACTGATGGTAAAATTACTATTGTAAGAAAAATGGGAGGAGGTTTTAAATTTTTTTTTTTTTTTTTGTTCGGACTTGTTTATATGACAGAAAAGTATTTGAGAAGGAAGTACTGCAGGAGATGTGTCTGACCGATAATGTTTGCTATTTCTTTTTTTTCCGAAATAATATTGTTTACAGACAGACAGGATATTGAAGGATTATTATAGATTCCCATGGCTCTTTTAGTTTTTGTCCATAGCTCCTTACTAGAGGTACTGGGCGTTATGCTAGAGACATATTTTATCCACGATTCCCTTTGACATTGCCGCCTTATTTTTCTAGCGTAAGCTTTAGCTTTTTTAAAGAGAACTAGATTTTCGGTCGTGGGGTATTGCCGGAAGATGCTCCAGGCTTTCTGCTGCTGTTTTTTTGCTAGAGTACAGGTTTCATTCCACCACGGTTTTTTATTGTGCCGATGTTTCATGCCCGATTTAGGAATGTTGGCATCTGCTGCCTTGATAATAAGGGAGGTGACTTTGTCAACGACCTCATCAATGGAACCTACAAGACTATTTGAGGATATATTGGATAAATGGGTGAAGGTGGGCCAATCTGCCTTTTCATAATTATAACTTGGAGTGGTACAGTTGTCTTTTCGATTATAGTAAAGAGGTGAGAGGAAAATCGGAAAGTGATCACTGTTATGTAGATCGTTAGAGACTGAAAAGTTATATAACAGTAGGATAGATGGAGAGCAAATGGCGAGGTCTATGGCATGGAAAGATTTAGTCGGGTGGTGGAAATAGGTGTTATCACCATTATTCACAACGCAAAGAGAGAAGTCGGTTAACAGTTGTTCTATGAGATAGCCCCTATTGTTTGTGTCTTTGCTGCCCCACAAGGAACTATGGCCATTCATGTCCCCCAGGAGGAGAAAGGGGGGAGGATGTTGTTGTATAAGACTATTGAGGGAGGTTTGGCTGATGGTTTCGCTTGGTGGCAGGTATATGCTGCAGGCTGTAGTGAATTGTTTTAATTGAATACGAGTGGCAACTGCTTGCAGGTTAGTGTTAAGATTGAGCTTAGTGTGAGGATAACTATTGTTAATCAAAAGGGCAACTCCACCAGTGGCCCTATCATTGAGCTCATTGTCTTTGCGAAGGATGGTATAATTACGGATTTTAGTATGTCTATTGCTTTTGAGGAAAGTTTCCTGTAGGGCAAGACAGGCGGGATTATGGTTGTAAATTATAGTTTTGAGGTCGTCAATTTTGTTTAAAAAAACGTGGCAATTCCAGGAAAGCAGCAGAGCCATGATTAAGTAATGTCGGAGATTACCGCGATTTTACTCTTAATCCCCGTCGGTTGAAGCGGGGTACTAGGTCTATTTTGAGGGGAGAGGTTGCTTTGAGGCTTCTTATTGGGTGTGCTTTTTTGTGTGGCTATTCAGGCATTATTTTGAGTAGTTGACTGTTTAGCTTTTGGGAAGGAAGTAGATGAAGAGACAGGTTTGGATTTGGGTGGGTCAGTTTGGGTAGCAATTGATGCAACCGCTTTCACTGTTGCAGCATAAGATTGACCAGGTTTAGGGGTGCGAGAGGCAATTATTTTACATGCTTCTGGGTAAGACAATCCTTGTGTCACGCAAGGACTGAATTTCTTTTTCATAAGACCATTTAGGACAGGAACGGGAATATGAGGGGTGGTCTTGTTTGCAGTTAACGCATTTAGGAGAGCCAGAACAGGTGTCACTGTCGTGGCGAGAGATACCACAGCGGGCACATACTGGGGAACCACGACAGGAAGGTTTTGTATGGCCAAACTTTTGGCACTGAAAACAACGGGTAGGATTAGGTATGTACGTTCTGACGGGACATGAAAGGTAGCCTGCTTTGATATGAGATGGGATCTTAGGAGATTGAAAGGTCAAGATTATGTGTTTTGTGTCTATTATTTGGTTATTGCGTTTTATAGTGATTCTGCGAACTGCACTAACATTTTTGGATTTCAGATTTTCCAGGATTTCAGCCTCTGAACAGTGTAACAGGTCAGGTTCTGATATGATGCCTCTCGATGAGTTAAGTGTTTTATGGGGGGAGACAGTGACAGATTTTAGGCCAATAGTTTTTAATTTCATAACGTTGTTTGCCTGTGTGCTATTGTTTACTTCCACTAAGAGGTCTCCTGAGCGTATTTTTTTTTATTTTAGCAACTTCTCCGACACGATCAGTTATGCACTTATGGATTAGGAAAGGGGATGTTTGGCTAAAGTTACCGTCCTGACATTTTACGAGAAAAATTTTTAAATTACCATCTCCTTGAGTAGGAGATTTCGGAACGTTGACATGAGACGAAGATAACATCGAATCCATATTGGGGATTGGAAATTCGGACCCGACCGCACCACCCACCACGGAGCCCAACAAGGGGATGCATATTCGTGCACCAGTGCTAGTCCGGTCTATACGTGCACAGTACATCCCTTAGGCAGCGTCCACCCTTAACGACGTGCCCAGTAGATGTCCGTTTGCTTGATCCTTAGCAGTTGACCGAAATCAGTACCACCAGCTGGTATATACACAGGGGGAACACTGTGCACCTCCCGTTTACCCGAAGCCGAGGCCAAAGCAATGTGTTGGAGAATAAGCCCCCTCAATTACCAGGATCCCCATTTCCGGGGACACGGGTCTCCACGCACGGCAAACACGTGGGTAGTTTTCCGCCAATAGAAGCTGACGGCACAGGGTGGCCGTAGCTTCTAAAGGGCGGCCCTCACCTCCACAGAGGAAACTACACTGAGGGGGGAAAGGAAGGATACAGCTAAGAGGAGAGGAGGGTAGAACAAAGAAGAGCGAAAGATCGCTGGGGCCCCGGGATTGCGACACCCGTAAAGACCTAAAGTAGGTCTTCCCCCTGAGGGGGGTCCAAAAAGGACATACTGCGCCAGAGAGTGTAATAACGATGTTGTCAGGTAAAAGGATGTTGCATAAAACAAGAAAAGCTAAAAACTGTGAAGTCTAAAAATGATAAAAGCAAGCTGTAGAAGGGTAAAAGTGTATAAAGTTAACTAAAGGACATCTGGATGGGGGCTCCCATCCAGATACCAGTCAGACAAAGGTGGACACTTCACACTGAATAAAAAATATTGCTACGTCGGAGGAAAGCGAACAAATTATGGTGTGGGGTTCCACCCAAAATTTCGCCAAGTTGGGGATGAGAGCAGTTAAAAAATGTGGTAGAAATTATTAAAAGCAGTACATGAGGTTAAAAGATGACAAATGGTGAGATGAGTATGACAATAGGGGCACTCCGGAGCAGGCTCACCCAGGAGTAAGTGCTTATGGGTAAGCCTAGTGTGACCTATACGGAGACGTGTCAGAATGACATCAAGTCTGCGATAGGCATGAGAGGACCAATGAGTGAAGGCTGGGCAGATTGAATGGAGTTTGTTCCCTGTTTTGCAATCCCATTTATCCTTCCAGATTCCTTCAATTATGCCAGAGATGCTAGCCTTAATGTCAATGTAAGTTAGAATGCCGTTGTAAGGGAGTGTAGCTTACTTGGCTAGTGTGTCGGCTTTCTCATTGCCACTGATCCCAATATGACTGGGTACCCAACAGAAGAGTATGCTGTACACACGTTTTATAAGTTGTTCAAAGGTATGCAAAACTTTAATTATATAGCTATGTGTTACAGTACCTGATTTCAAAGTCTCCAATACACTAAGAGAGTCAGAGTAGATGATAAATCTTTTTTTATTCGTTCTGGAGATATATTGAAGGCTTTCATAGATGGCTAGGAGTTCGGCTGTAAAAACAGAGCAAAAAAGTGGTAGAGTATAGCTGCAGGCATGATTACGAGTTATAAATGCAAAACCGACAAGATTGGGAGATTTTGAGCCATCTGTATATAGGTCTTCGTAGTTTTGATATTTGTTTTTGTAGTCTAGAAATAACTGTTGATACACTTTAGGGTCAGTGTTTGGTTTAGTAAAGCCTTCAAAAGGTTGTAGATAAGTGATCTGTAACACAGTCCATGGTGGTATTTTATGAAAGAAGCATGCGAATACATGCACATCCTCCAGTTGTGTACCGGCGAGACTCCTACGAATCCTGAGTCCAAAAGGGGGAGTACAAGAAGGACGGTTGTCATAAAGGCGGGCCAGATGGGTGTCTAATAATGAATTCTTTAAGGGATGTGAGGGATGAGAAAGAATGCGAAAATATGTATTTAAAGATACTTTTTGATGTGTGAGGGTGAGTGAAGGTTCGCAACAGGTGATATAAAAATTTTGCACGGGCGATGTCCTAAAAGCTCCGGAGCAGATGCGTAGTGCAGTATGATGCACTGTTTCTAGTTTTTTTAGCACTGATTGACAGGCCGATTCATAGCCGCAGCAAGTGTAAACCCTTTTTGAATGGATGATGGCTCCGTAGATCCGCATGAAAGCATCCCGCTCTGCCCCCCAAGAGGTATTGGTTAAAACCTTTAAAATGTTAAGTTTTTTTTCGCATTTTCTACGAATGTCAGAAATATGATTAGCAAACGTAAGTTTTTTGTCAAAAGTTAGGCCTAAAAATTTAACAGAGTTCTTGATAATGATTTTAGTATGATGGAGGTAAAGTTCTGGATCCGGGTGGATCCCTCGCTTCCGGCAGAAGTGAGTATAAGTTGTTTTTTCTGCAGAAATATTATACCCATTGGTCTTGCACCATTTTTGGATGCGATTAATAGTGGTCTGAAGCTGCCGTTCTATGTAACGCATGTCTTGCCCCTGACAGGAGATCTGTAGATCATCAACATATAGGCTACCGTGTACTGTCGGAGGGAGCTGGTTGAGGATATTTTATAGAAAAGAGGGTGACGCTAAGCACAGATCCTTGTGGTACACCCTTTTCTTGTACAAAAGTATCTGAAAGGTGTCCTTGATGCGTACTTTGAAGTTCCGGAGTGAGAGAAAATTCTTGATAAATATAGGCAAGTTTCCACGGAAGCCCATATTGAAGAGATCACGCAGTATGCCATATCTCCATGTATGGTCATAGACTTTTTCAATATCAAAGAATATTGATACAAGGTGGTTCTTTCTTAAGAATGCGTTACGGATTTGAGTTTCTAAATGTAAGATATTATCGATTGTGCTTCTGCCTTTGCGGTATCCACTCTGGAAAGGGTGTATATGGCCCTCAGTTTCTAAAACATATATACTAGACGAGTATTAATCATTCGCTCCAGTAGTTTGCACAGACAACTAGTTAGGGCTATGGGACGATAGTTATTGGGATTAGTGGTGTCTTTTCCAGGTTTGGGTAAGGAAATGACCATTGCATTTCTCCACTCAAAAGGAAAGGCATGCTCATTCCATATTCTATTGTATAGCTGCAAAAGACTAACTAAAGAATCATAGGAGAGATGTTTAAGCATATCATTACTGATGCCATCAGGGCCCGGGGATGTGTTTGATGACTGTCTTAAACTGTTGCGTAGTTCATTCAAAGTGAAAGGACTGTTGTGGGAGAAGTTTGAGGAAGTTTTGAAGTTTAATTTATGGCGTTCGGATTGTTCCTTATATGGAAGAAAGGTGCTAGAATACGAGGTACTGCAGGATGTGAAAGCTAGAGATTGACCAATTGTATTTGCAATTTCTTTTGTATCTGAAATAATTTGGTTATTTATGGATAGGCAGGATATGGAGTGATTACTATAGATGCCCATGATTCTTTTGGTTTTGTCCCATAGTTCTTTACTGGAGGTTGAAGGAGAGATTTTTGAGACGTATTGAATCCAGGATACTCTCTGAGAACGCCTCCTTATTTTGCGTGCATTTGCACAAGCTCTTTTGAAGGTAATAAGATTGTCAGTGGTGGGGCACCGCCGAAAATTACCCCACACTTTCTTCTGCTGTTTTTTAGCGAGGGTGCAAGCCTCGTTCCACCACGGCTTTTTAATTCTATGGTTGCTTTTAACAGATTTTGGAATGCTCGCATCAGCTGCATTAATGATAATGTAGGTGACATTCCTAACGACCTCGTCCATGTTTCCTTCAATAATATTTGGTAATATGGTAGATAACAAAGTAAAAATCTGCCAGTCTGCTTTATTATGTATGTATCTGGGTATGTTAGTGGTTTGGTTGAGATTCTGATATAAGGGTGAGAGAATGATCGGAAAGTGATCGCTGTTATGCAAGTCGCCAGAAACTGAGAAATTATAGAGGGGAGGAGTGAAGGAGAACAGATGACAAGGTCGATGACATGAAAGATTTAGTTGGATGATGGAAGTAAGTATTGTCGCCGTTATTCATAATACATAGAGAGAAATCAGTTGTAATTTGTTCTATTTGTTCACCTCTATTGTTGGTATCTTTGCTTCCCCATAATGGACTATGGCCATTCATGTCGCCAAGGAGTAAAAATGGTGTTGGGAATTGTTGAATAAGATTACTGAGAGATGTTTGGTTAATTGTTTCATTAGGAGGGAGATAAATACAGCAGATGGTAGTGAGCTGTTTTAATTTGACACGAGCGGCAACTGCTTGGAGATTTGTATTCAGATTGACTATTATGTGGGGATAGTTATTGTTGACTAACAGGGCCACACCACCAAAGGCCCTGTCACTGATATTGTAGTCTTTCCGAAGGATTGTGTATTTGTGAATGGTCGGATGTTTGTCAGCTTTGTGATAAGTTTCTTGAAGAGCAAAGCAGGCGGGATTGAGGTCATAGAGAAGTGTTTTAAGGTCATCGATTTTATTCTGAAAGCCGTGGCAGTTCCATGAGAGCAACAATTCAATAATTATGTAATGTTATGGGCACTGTGCGTCTCCTTTGTAATCCCTGCAGCGATATCAGGCGGTTTTATTTCTTCATGTTCCATTGATTCTTCATCAGTAATATCCGATTCTGATGGGGCAAGTCTTAAGATTGTGTCATCAATATGTGGCTGTGAAGGTACTTTTTCCTTGCTAAATTTGTTATATTTTAATTTGTAAGTGACTGTTTTACTAAGCTGTGGTCTGACTTGGATGGAGCTATTACTTGTTACCTTTTTCTTTGGTGGAGTTTTTGGGGATGTAGAGCAAGGTTTGTTCTGTTTAAGAGTAGTTTCTTTACTTGTTGAGGTATTGGTGGTGGAAATATTTGATGGACAGTCAGTTTGAATGGCTATTGATTTTGTAGATTTTACTATTGCAGCATAGGATAGGCCAGGTTTTGGTGTACAAGCTTCTATTATTTAACGAGCTTTAGGGTATGAGATTCTTTGTGCAGCACCTATTGACTGGATTTCTTTTTCAAATGCCCATTTAGGGCATGACTTTGAATATGATGGATGTTCCTGTTTACAGTTGACACATTTTGCAGCTGCAGAGCAGGTATCACTGTCGTGGTCAGAGGCACCACAGCGAGCGCAGGCCGGTGACCCACGATAGGAAGTTTTAGTATGACCGAACTTTTGACACTGGAAGCAATGGATAGGATTTGGTACATATGGTCTTACGGGACATAATAGATAGCCAGCTTTGATATGGGTTGGAATAGTGGGTGACTGAAAAGTTAGGACAATATGTTTAGTGTTGATTGTTTGATTATTACGTCGAATAGTTATTCAGCGCACAGCACATACTTTTTCATCTCTGAGATTTTCTAATATTTTAGCTTCAGAACAGTGCAAATGTTCGGGTTCTGATACGACTCCTCACGAGATGTTTAGGGATGTGTGGGGTGTTACTGTAACAGTTTTTAGGCCAAAGTTTGTAATCTTCATGATTTTGGAAGCTTGTCTATTGCTTGTTACTTCCACTAATAGGTCTCCAGATCTTAATTTTTTATCTTTTTTGACCTCTCCGACATAGTCTGTGATGCATTTGTGTATTAAAAATGGCGATGTTTCGTTAAAGGTACCTTCAGCATAGTGTATGATGAAGAATCGAGCGCTCATGTTTGTTAAGTGTGTTTCAATGTTTTCATTGGTAGTGTACAGCGGTGTGTTGACGAAAGACAAAGAATTTTTCGAATCCATGTTGGGGGAATTGAGATTCGGACCCGACCGCACCACCCACCACGAAGCCCAACAAGGGGGTGTGCACTTGCACACCAGTGCTAATCGGGTCTATACGTGCACAGTACATCCCTTAGGCAGCATCCACCCTTAACAACGTGCCCAGTAGATGTCCGATTGCTTGATCCCTAGCAGTTGATCGAAATCAGTACCACCAGCCGATTGATATACAGGGGAACGCTGTATACCTCCCGTTTACCTGAAGCCGAGACCAAAACAATGTGTTGAGGTTTCTCCCGTGTCTGTGGAAATTCTGTAATGATGATTTCCTTTACGGGAACACCCCTCACTTACCAGGATCCCCATTTCCGGGGACACGGGTCTCCACGCACTGCCAACACGTGGGTCGTTTTCCGCCAATAGAAGCTGACGGCAAGGGGCGACTGCAGCTTCTAAAGGGGGGCCCTCACCTCCATAGAGGAAACTACACTGAGGGGGAAAAGGAAGGAGATAGCTAAGAGAAGAGGAGGGTAGGACAGAGAAAAGCGAAAGATCACTGGGGCCCCGGGATTGCGACACCCGTAAAAACCTAAAGTAGGTTTTTCCCCTGAGGGCTGGAATACGTCAGATACGAGATACATTGTTACAATGTAGTGCATTGCAATCCTTTGGCGAAAAGAGTTGTTGGCGGGAATTATCGACGGTAAAATAAGTACCGATTATTTGCATCCGTTGACCATAAAAAAAAAAATCAAAACGATGCGATTACTCGCCAAGATATTTTCCAAAGGCATAAAGTGCAGATTATTAGGGTTATGGAAATGAGAAGCAGAACAGCATTGATTTGATATTCAACCGACTTTTTTGTTTCGCTTCATGAACTTCGAAACCCGTGTTGATGAATTTAGATTAACTTAGAAATAGTATACGTAAATACAGTGATTTTTTTTCTTTTTTAAAGCAGACCACTTTTTTTTTTTTTTTAAGCAGAACACTGGTTAATGATGATTTCAGAAGCTACGGATACTATAAACCAGACTGATACAGGGTGTCCCAAAAAGGTGGTAACGGGCTTTAATTCTTTATCTATTAGAGATAAGTGGGCAGTGTAAATTGAAAAAATGTTAAAAATGAGGTCAGAAGTAAGACTCCGTTAAAAAAATTCCTCTCGTTAACTTTGGAAAAGTTACACTTTCTACATTGTTTTTGTACGGGGGTCATATAAAATTCTCATACACTAATGAGGTGATGTACAAAATTTGAGAATTATATTTTTAAAAATTACATTTTAGGATAACCCCTCATCCTAGGCTGATCGAGCACCCTTAGCATTGCCATTACAACACAAACAAACAAACTAACATGAAATAAGACTTCAGAGGGTTCAAAAGTTGAAAAAAGAAGGGATATGTAAAAATCCGTCTTTGGGGGTCATTCTTGCACCCTGCAGTCTGAATCATGGTAAATTCTGCAAATGCAAAACATGAAAATTGTTGTTGTTGCTTCGAAACCCCTCTGGCCAACTGCAGAGCGGGATCAGATCCTTTATATAAAACGAAAATGGCCTTAATTGGGCAGCTTCCTTTTTATTGATCCCCAGTGAGGGGAATACCAACTTATCCCGGGTTTCCCTCCTAAATTTTGAACCAATTTCAGATGAGAGCTGAATGACCTAAGAGCTGGATTGGTACCCCAAAGAGATATGGATTGAACATGGAAAACATAAAAGTCATAACACATTTTTCGTGCGTTAGTTCCCTACAGCGTACACGGTTTACGTCAGCCTCAATCGAGAAAGGCATTTACCCTTCTAGGCACTGGCCAAGTAGGTGCTACTTCCCTTTCATTGTTCCAATGCGAACAGAGTTTAACCAACTGTTCTACTGCCGGACATATGAAAAATTTCTTTCACCTAATGTTTTGCTGTCTTTGTGAGTACATTTGGAAAATCTTTCGAGATACCGATGTGTTGGGGGAAAAAGTAGTGGGTCTATTCAGAAAAAAACGTTTTCTAGGAAGTAATAAAAAGGTTGGAAATCCCTGATATAGAAATTATGCAAAAAAACATATGAAGCAGACTTACTCTGCATTTCCTATTCTTTGTGTAAATTAAGTTCTAAAAATTTTCTTTTTTTCTCCTAGAAGCTGCTCATAAAATAAGATGTTTGAAGATGCTGCTGCAAAACTCAAAGAAAATACTTCTTTTGTAAATTATGTGTATGATATATTTTGTGTAGAATAATTTCAATAAAGATTTTTGGAATTTACTTTATTTTAAAAATTATTATAGCGATCTTATGTCTTATGGTCTGTGCTTTCTTAAAAAACCTATTTTTCAAAACTGTAAGCTAGTTCCATAGGTTACAGTGGTCAAAAATCTTTTTTAAATTGTAAGCTAATTCAATCAAGTTCAGAAAATCGATTTCCTATCATCAAAAAAAAAAAAAAAAGTTCTGATGTGAACTACACAATTTTCTTGTATGGCTGTTAAACTTTACGCATTCTTGATGCACTCTATTTAAATGAATTCGAAACTGAAATGCGATACTTCAATATCTCGTTAAGCGTACGAGATATCACCAGGATGAAATCTCAGCATTGAAAACTTATTCCTGGCTGAAAAATTTTCATTTTTCTTTTCTTCGTCAGTTTGGCGACAAACGGCGAGATTTTAAGCATGACCCAAATAGTGACCTTAGCCTGTGGATTGTAATCAAAAATGAAAGTGCAGAACCAAATGTTACGACAGTCTTAAATACAAAATTTCAATATTCTATGGCTAACAGTTTTTATTCGAGATACGTACTTATTTTTAGTGCCAAAATTTGTTATATTGCCCCTAAATTTACAAAGCTTGGGGACAGTTGATAATATTTTGGGCATGAGCTAAACAAAGATAGTTCAGGGATTTTTAATGTGAAAGGCATGTCCATAGACTTTAATGCACTGAAAGTCTTTCATATAACTCTGTAAATAAACTATTCAATCAATTGGTTGTTTGTTTGTGTGTGATTATGGCAACGCTATACTGGGGCGATCTGCCAAGGGGGGGGTGCCTTGGTAGGAGGACTCTCTTAGGGGTTCTAACGCGTATTCACGTTACATCTGGAGAAAACCTACCAAACCTATAGACCGTTAGATCGACAGACGTGCGATGGGACCTTCACACTTCGGCCATCTACCATTTTCAATGGTAGAACCACTGTGCCATGGTGAGGCATCCAGTCAATTGGAATCAAAAAGGGAAAGGCACAACTATGTTTTAAAGCAGTCCTAAATTTGACATTTCTTCGGCTATTCCTCTTTGAGTTAATCGAATTACATAAGAATATACGTACATAAATACATGCATACGAGAAAACATTCCTCAAATTTAATCAAACTTGATCGAAAATGCAGCATGCGTAACGTACAGATATTACCGAAATACTAGTTAAAGCGAGTTCTGGGATTAAGGCCAATTATCTACACGAGGGATATAGGCCTGTGGATGGAGTGCCCTCCGTGGGGCTCTTTCTAAGGTGGCCTAACCCACATTTACTCTAAATTTCGGTGGAAACTACGGAAAACTCCGAACGGTTAGGTCGGCGGACGCGACCTGGTTTTGAACCAAACACCTTCCGTATTAAGAGCGCTATGCGCTCGGACTAGTTAAAGCAAATCGAACATGTAACATACGTATATAATTTCATACGTAGATGGAGTATACAACTATAGTACGTTAACGTATAGTATAGTTACGTATATAGTACGACTACATAGGTAAATACCGTAATTTATTGAAGAAATGCTGCGGCGTTTATGAGTTTAAAAGTTCAAAAATAGTAAGTGCGGCGTTTCTACCGGGTGCGGCGTTTACAATATTTTTAATTTTTTTTAGTCGATCTTCAACGAAAAATTCGTTTAGTGATAATTTTCGCAAAAGATGGTGCCACCACCGACACGTACTGTTTAGCGTGCATAGATCACAGCGTAGCGAATCAGACTGCGAACCTACCCCCATAGAAAAGAGGTTTAATCTTTGATTCAGTTTTGGAGAAAGTCAGAGCGCCCTGAGATGGGTCCATGTCCGGTGCTCTGAAGTGGATGGCTTCATACATCCAACCGATGTCTCCTCAATTAAGTAAAAAGAAAAAAAAAATATAAGTAAATCTGTTACATCTACACTTTAGAACTATAATTAAATTTTAATGAAGTTTTGAATATATATTTTGAAGGGTTAAAGTTCTGTAAAATACCGCAAAAGTGCACTACCCTCTATTAAATGCACCCGTTTTTTACATGAACCTCTATTGTTCTTAAAATACTGAATTTCAGCCAAAATTAGTCTATGTTGCGCCCGGTGTGATTTAACCCTTCCCAACCCCCCCCCCCCCAAAAAAAATAAATAAAGTTAATCTAAAAGTTATTTTTTTTTATCGCCGTGCGGCTTTGCGCCCTGTGCAGGAAAACTATTGAATAAACACTGCCAACTAATTGGCATGCTCAAGAAATGCTGAGTGCTTTTAAAATAAATCCCAATGTTATAAATATCAAAAATAATAAATAAATAGAACGATCAAGTGTTGTTACACAACATTCAGTTTTAAACAACTATTTGCTGAAGCATGCTCATTAGGTTAGGGGGGGGGGGAATGTTTACTTTTAACTGGAGCCTCTTCTCACACATCGATTGCTGTTTTCATTTTAATGGCGCCTCTCTTAATGGTAGTCTGTCCGAACGTTGTGCGGATGCAAGGTTTTTAGTGTTGAATTGTATTTTTGTGATTATATTTCCTCCAATGTATATGTTTTCTCCCATCATTATTGTTTTGTGGCAACACCAAATTTAGTATGTGCCAGTGGCAACAGGTTTTGGTTGTTGTCAGTAGTCAGTATGTAATCTTGCTTGTAGCATGGAGTGTGTATTATGATTTTCTTTAATATATTTAACCCAGAATGAGGCTTGCCTAATAAATGTTTCAGCTGATATTAATTTAGATTCCTTTATTTAGAACTTATTTTTTTATTTCTATAAATTCCCCTTTGTGAATATGAACATTGATATCTGATTATTTGAAAATAGAAATCGTAAGCTTCGTAAAATAGCGGTAAATACTTTAAAACATTCTATGGGAAGGGGGAGAAAAAAGATTTTTTTTTACCGTTTATCTAATTTCTCCAGAAACATATCCGATCAACTAAATAGCTTTCCTAATAAATTAGGTCTAATAAATAATGCAACATATTTTTTATTTATTTGGAGATGGAGTATACGACGTACCTACATGTATGCATATGTGTCGCGTAGTAAAAGTGTATTTCTTCTATACTGTATTGCTTCTGCACTGCATTATCATATAAGAAAAATGCGATTACAAATACATTTCAAGGATAATTGAAATCCGTAAAACACTTGTGAATGTTATCATTCGAATTGCATCGTAGGGACGGAAAGGGTTAAATGCATGTTAACATCACATAAGAACTTATCGAAAAGTGATACTCACCCTGGTGTTTGGCCAACCTCACGCATAAAGTAAATGGGCCAATTCCTAAATCAGTGTCCAGCCCGATGAAAACTCATCGGTTAGACTACTTCGGACGTTTTGTTGGCCCAGAATTTTCAAATGCTAAGTGTTCAACTTAACTTCAACTTTGTTCAACTTAATTTAAATAGTAATTATCATTCAAATACCTGTGTAGTTATAACTTAATTCTTTTTCACCTTCCTTAGTTTCAAACCCCTTTTAAATGCTTTAAAATCATAAGTACTGCTTTATTTTAAACTTAGCACGTAAGTACTTTGAGATAAACAACTATTCCTCCAGCACACTCAGACATCGGTGAATCCGCCATGTTGTTGCGTCATGATCGGAGCCGGCAGGCACGTGTACGCTGGAGTGACGTCATAGAGCAACCTGATTGGCTACTGCTTACCGCCGCTGCACCACTCGATCAGAGTGGGCATTACCCCGTATCAGTCCACGGCAGAATCATTTAAAAGTAGCGGTCTTGCGTGCCAGCTTCAGTTTAATTGCCAGGGCTTCTCACATTCATCCTTTACATGCAGCCTCATGCCCAAATGTTTAAAGTTTGGGCAGCCCCACCGGTTCAGAGAGTGCCCTACCAAGGGCCCGGACTTCGCGCCATGTTGCGCCAATTGCCAGGGACCCCATGTTGCCTCATATCGATGCTGTCCCAAAAACCCAGCCAACAAGGGCAAGCACCCAAAGGCGGTGAGTCAGACTCCCAGCACGAAACTGGACACCAGGTCCACAATCCTTAAATCCCTCCAGCCTTTTGCCAAAAAGGACACAAACGCATGGAACCTTGTTGGGAGGAAGGGAAAAATCACTGTGCAAGACGATCAGGCTACTAGCGACCAATCTGCACAACACACGCCGGCGTCTGCCGATAAAATCACTAAGGACGAGAATGCGATGGAAACTGGTGATGAAGTCACCGACTCCCTATCCACACAATCAGCCTCTCAGGCCGCCAACTTTTCTGAAAAGAAAAGCGATAAGGCATTATGTAACATGGTTCTAGCTAGGCCCCAGAAGCAGCGTAAGAAGCGTACCAAGAAGGGGACCAAGAAACCCATCGCCAAAACCCAAACCAAAACTAAAACCACTACCTCCAAACCGAAACCAAACCTGGACCAGAGATCATTCTCCTCCATCTTAGAAGTATTTGCGATTATCAAGCAGCTCTCTGAGCTTGTTGACCTAGCTGCAATGATTAAGGCACTTAAAAAAGCTTTAAAAGCGGTGCAGAACAATGAAAATGCACTTGACCAAGCTTTCACTTTGGTCACTTCTCTCAACAATACCCCTCTGTCTGATGATGATGAGAGCGAGTAACAGCGTCGCACTCCGGATCTTATCGTGGAATGCCCAGGGGCTTCACGGTAAGATCAACGATCTTCGGAACTTCTTAGTTCATAACGACTTCGATCTTGTTCTTGTTCAGGAAACTTACTTCTGTAAACACATAAACTACAATATCCCAAACTTTGTTCTTCACAGAACCGATCGCCATATTATTCCCCTATCCATAACCCATGGTGGCACTGCCATCTACGTCAGGTCGGGCATCAGTCACCGTCCTGCTGACTTCACACACACCAGTCTTGAGGCTACCTCCGTTTTTGTGCACTGCACTAATGGCGAGATCCTCGTTACCTCAGCCTATCTTAGGCCCTCCCAACCCTTCCCAAGACAAGATCTTGAAAACATACTCGACAAGTGCCCCACGCAGATTATTGCCGGGGATTTTAACGCCAGTCACTATGCCTGGAACGTCAACAGAAACTGTCCCAGGGGGACTGGGCTTCTCCAGGTTATCTTTGATAAACAAGTCCGTTTATCCTACCCCCCCATGCCTACACACCTTTACACCTACAATGGGGAGCAACTTGGGTCAACCATCGACTTACTAGTCTACACTAACATATACACTACACTAACATATTTTTGGTAAAAATCAAAATGTAATAAACAATGCTTTGGATAAACAGAAAGGCCAATTTGATATTAAAGTCTTGGGGAAAACTCGTACACTATTAGGTGTCGAATTTGAAGAAAATGGTGGTAAAGTCTGGCTATACCAATGCTCCTAATTAAGGAAGTAAATGAGTGATTTAGTCATTTTAAAATACCCATATCTTCTCTCCCAATAGCAAAAGGCTCAGTTTACTCCAAGAAATTCTGCCCAACTGCACAAGAGGAAATCAGTGAAATGTCTAAATTGCCTTACTGAAGTATTTTAGGTTGCCTATCATTTATTTCTAATAGAACTAGACCTGATATCGCATATGCGATAAATATATTTAGTCAATTCCAGTCGAACCCTGGCATGTCACACTGGGACGGACTGTTGAGACTTTTAGGGTATACAGTACATACAACCACGCTCTGCTACCAAAAACTATGTTGGCCCAGAATTTTCAAATGCTAAGTGTTCAACTTAACTTTGTTCAACTTAATTTAAATAGTAATTATCATTCAAATACCTGTGTAGTTATAACTTAATTCTTTTTCACCTTCCTTAGTTTCAAACCCCTTTTAAATGCTTTAAAATCACAAGTACTGCTTTATTTTAAACTTAGCACGTAAGCACTTTGAGATAAACAACTATTCCTCCAGCACACTCAGACATCGGTGAATCCACCATGTTGTTGCGTCATGATCGGAGCCGGCAGGCACGTGTACGCTAGAGTGACGTCATAGAGCAACCTGATTGGCTACTGCTTACCGCCACTTCACCACTCGATCGGAGTGGGCGTTACCCCGTATCAGTCCGCGGCAGAATCATTTAAAAGTAGCGGTCTTACGTGCCAGCTTCAGTTTCGAGGGGCTACCTCTGACGTCATTCAGTTCAACACGTTTCCACATCGGAGGCTACATGAACTGCATGTATCTGAGCAGTTTCACAGTGAACGGCCCGATTCCTTCTCATTGGCTCAAGGCTACGTGGCCAGTGAAGGTCCAAGCAAAATTGCTAGTAGGGACAGGATAGATACAGACAGCCATTCTCCCATCAAGCAGCATCCTAGGCGGCTGCCGTTTGCTAAACAAGAAGAGGTGGGCAGACTTTTAGAGGAGCTGCAGCATGATGACATCATCGAGCCATCGACTAGTCCCTGGGCCTCGCCAATTGTTTTGGTCCGGAAGAAGGATGATTCCACCCGGTTCTGCGTTGACTACAGACGCCTGAATGATATTACCAAGAAAGACAGCTACCCTCTTCCCAGGATTGACGACACTTTGGACACTTTATCGGGAAATGAATGGTTCTCAACTCTGGATCTAAAGAGTGGCTACTGGCAAGTAGAAATTCATCCCGATGAACGCGAAAAGACTGCGTTCACTACGGGACTAGGATTGTGCCAGTTCAAAGTTATGCCTTTTGGACTGTGCAACACACCGGCTACGTTCGAGCGTCTGATGGAGACAGTGTTGAGAGGACTTTCCTACGAAGCATGTCTCGTTTATTTGGACAATATCATCATCGTCGGAAAGACTTTCTAAGAGCATCTCGAGAACATGCGAAAGGTGCTGCAGAAATTAAAGGAGGCGAACTTAAAACTGAGTCCATCTAAATGTAACTTGTTTCGTCGGGAAGTACGTTATCTCGGGCACATAATATCCGCTCACGGAGTCCGGACCAATCCCGAAAAGATGTCCGCAGTCAAGAACTGGAGTCGTCCGGAGAATATCCATGACTTACGAAGTTTCCTCAGTCTGTGTACTTACTATCGAAAATTCGTGAAGGGTTTCTCTCAAATTGCACTTCACAAATTGACCGAGACTGGACAAAAGTTCCAATGGACTGAAGAATGTGAGGATGTGTTAACGAACTCAAGATGGCCCCAACATCTTTGCCGATCCTGTCCTATCCTCACCCTGACAAGCCATTTATACTGGACACAGACGCAAGTAAGGAGAGTGTCGGAGCAGTTTTGTCCCAGGAGATAGATGGCCAAGAACATGTCATTGCTTACTGGAGCAAATGCCTTTCGAAGGCAGAACGTAACTATTGTGTTACGAGAACGGAACTTCTTGCTATCGTTAAGGCCGTGGAGCACTTCCATCATTATATATACGGCCAAAAGTTCTTGCTCCGAACGGACCATGCCTCTTTAACCTGGCCTCTAAATTTCAAGAATCCAGAGGGCCAAATAGCCAGGTGGATACAGCGATTACAAGAATATGACATTGAGATACGTCATCGGAAAGGAGCATCTCATGGAAATGCAGATGCTTTGTCGAGAAGGCCCTGCATAGACAGTTGTCGTTATTACTCCAGGGCAGAGCAAAGTTACCATCTGAAACATCCTGTTGTCCGCCAAGTTACATCATCGGCACCATCTCAAGATCCCTGTAGTAACGAAAATGTTCGGGCGGACCAATTAGCAGATAGCGACATCAAACCTATTGTGGAATTTATGGAAAAGTCTGGCGATAAGCCCAGCTGGCAAGAAATATCATCTTGCAGTCTGGCAACAAAACAGTACTGGGCTTTATGGGATTCGCTTCGCCTGAGGAATGGAGTCCTGTATCGTAAATGGGAGTCGGACGACGGCAAGATGCTCCGATGGCAGTTAGTACTCCCTCGTTCGAGGATTCCGAAGGTTCTTGAAGAGCTGCATAATGGCTTAACTGGGGGCCATTTTGGCATTATGAAGACCCTGCAGAAAGTTCGCGAGCGCTTCTACTGGGCTAGTGCTCGAGACGATGTCGAAAAGTAGTGTCAAGATTGTGCCGTCCGTAAAGGCCCGAAGAAACGAAGCCGTGGAAAACTACATCGTTACAATGTAGGAGCGCCTTTCGAGAGAATTGCCCTTGACATCTTGCTACCTCTTCCGCGAACTTCGGATGGCAACAAATACATCCTATTTGTCATTGACTATTTCTCTAAATGGCCCGAAGCGTTTCCTATTCCCGATCAAGAAGCTATGACCGTAGCAGAGGTACTGGTGCAAGAATGGATTTCCAGATATGGAACCCCTCTGCAACTTCATTCCGACCAAGGAACAAATTTGACCTCTGCAGTCTTTAAAGGGCTATGTCAACTTCTCGGAATAGACAAAACACAGACTACGCCTTTACACCCACAATCCATGAGACTACCGGCTTCAAACCTTCCCAGATGCTATTTGGAAGAGATCTTCCTCTTCCCGCCGACCTAGTGTTTGGCCGCCCTCCAGATACGCCTTCATCGCCAGAGGAGTACATGGAAAATCTTCGGGCATGGTTTGAAGACGTGCATCATTTTGCTCGGGAGCGGATCAACCTGAACACGGAAAAGATGAAGACTCGCTACGACATGAAGGCTACGGGACACGAGTTCAACGTAGGTGACAAAATTTGGTAATGGAATCCTACTTGACGGAAAGGCCTGTCTCCCAAGCTGCAATCGCCGTGGAACGAATCTTATAAAGTCATAAACAGACTGAATGATGTCATCATCCGGATTCGTAAGTCACCTAACTCGAAACCAAGAGTTATTCATTACGATCGGCTAGCCATTTACCGCGGTTGTAATTAGCTATTTGAATATTAGACAACAGTCACTATGGTGTAATTTCTCTTTTCTTTCTTCTCTTCCTCTTTCGTCAACTCTCTTTTACTCCACTCTTACGCCATGTTTAGTGTACATATTTGTAATATATTAAGTTTTTATTACTGTGTAATTATTTATTATGTATGTTATCTATTTATTTGTGTGTAATTTGGTTATAGTATTATTTGCTTGAATTATGTTTTTAAGATCTTGTTAAATGTTATACACTGCAGATATTTGTGTGTCCTCCTAACTGAGGATTGAACTGCCCGGGATGTGCAGTCCTTGGGAAGGGGGCAAGTCTACGGATTTTTGGGGCAACCCGCTGTTCTGGAGCGTAAAATCGATAAAAATTCGTATTCTACGTTTCAAATAGTTAAATTTGTTGCTTCAAAATCTGTCCACTAGAAGCAGAGATACGGAGGTTTCGGTTTCCCGTATGGTTTTCTATGGGGCTCCTGGAAATCTCAAGAAATTTGGTCCTAGGGCCTCGTTCTCTTCACTTTTGGGGACTTATTTTTAGCGCCAAATTTGGCGATATTTCGCCAAAAGTCGCCAAGCTTGGCAACATTTTGGTCATTTGGCACGATTTTCCCAATGCTACCTGGAAGTTGGTTTTGCTGCATTAAAAACGCATAATAACCTAACATTTCTCTTCTACGACGTAATCAAAATTCTCGCTTTATGTAGAATCTTCGAGAAATAGACTTTTCTGGAAGCTGCTCGCAGCTTCTAACTCCTCTATAAATTTCACCAACGCGCTGCTTCGATATTTCAGTGTCAATGAGCACCCGTATTGTGAAAGCTCTCTGAGTGAGTACGCTTTGTGACAGAAGCAGTGTTTCGCGCTGTTTATGAAGCTTTGAATTACAGTGCTGTGTGCAAATTCTTTATTGCTGTGTCGTAAGGGGTTGTGTATGATATCCCTTGAATATTTTCACTGACTTTTTGCCTGTGAAAGTGTTTTATATTGTGTGAGAAATACAGCATTTGTGAGAGCTTCTGATCTAAGCGGACTGTCAAAAGCACATTACTGTTTAATTGTGCTTGTGAATTTTGTACAGCTGATGGTTCTACAAAGTTCTAGAAGCAATAAAGTTATGTTCCATCCTGACCAGTGGACTTTTTACTAGAACTTTCACACCATCTGGACTTTAGAATGACGAACCCCGGAAACAAGCAGAGTAGTTCTGCAACAATATAATATCTTAATATTTTTTATGGTAGATCATTAAATGATTTTTTAATAATACTACTGCTAAATATTATATCTGCAGCTTTTTAACATCATATACGGCATAACATGAAACATGGTGTGTTACATCCTAAAATGCACCTGCTTGGGTGATAACACGCCAAGACTAGAACGCCTCCTGTGTTTACATACTTTCTCGATTTTTTCTTTCTTCTTCGCTTTGGATTTCGTGCCATGTGGTCAGCAGATTTGTAGGGGCAATATAAGCCCAGTTAATTCGTTAAATTCATTAGCTATTGTGCTAAATTAAATTAAATATGTTTTGATATATATATACTGTAAATCAGAGGTCGCCAAAGTGGTCTATATAGACCCCCAGGGGTCTATTTAACAAAAGTGGGGGTCGAAGAAAAAACAGTTCTTAATACGAAAATCACACATACCTAATCGCGATGATCGTAAAATTTGTGGAATTTTTTTATAATTACTTAATATCAGTTTCTTTATAGAACATAAATTAATCAATGAATATTTATTCGGGTGAAACAAGTATTGACGTACCAGCGCGCAGTGGCACGAACTCTGCACTTCTGGTTTATTAGTCATACTCATATGTTGAATCTCCACTGTTAAGCAGTTTGATGCCGGCAGATGGCGTTGCTTGTCCGTCGGCTAGCTAATTTTCAATGTTTATGTTCAGCGCGAGCGAGCGGAAATAGCTGTGAAAAATGTGTGTTCTATTGTTCTATGTTCTGTGTGTGTTGTATCAACAGTAATAAAGTATGTGTTTATCTGTCCATTGGGAATATTGGATCTTTCTGAGATGATACAACAGTAAGTATCCCTTTCAAGAATTTTCATTTGAGTTTATTTTGAAGACAGAAGAGAACGTTTACAATTAAGAACCGATACAAAATCATATGCATATGTGTGCTTGTCAAAATGTTACGTGACGAGTATTGACATTACAAACGCAAATACCATACGCAGTTTTAGCTATCTTTGCAAACTGTGAACAGTGTTGAATATTTGAGGTGTCATTATTAAAACTTTTATAGTTTTGGATAATTAATTATAGTTATTGTTTCGTTAAAACCATTCGTTTAGTTTAGATATCAATTTTAATTATCAATACACGTAAAAAGGAAGGTAGGCATTAATAATATGGATTAGTACAGCACGTGACAAAACTATAGCACACTTTGTATTTTTTACTAAAACCACATAATTTTCGAAAATATTATTATTTTAATCTGATGGGTGTTTGCAGGCAAAGTAGAATGCAATTCCAGTGTTATGTGTTTTTTGACGTATTACAATTGTATATTATACTAATTTATTTTTAATTTATTTATAGAACCCTAACTGAAATATGGCAGCTTCAGTGTCTAAAAAGAAATGTCGGTATTATTCATTGGATTATTTGAAATTTGGATTTATTTGTTCACCGGCAAATGAAACGATTCCTATGTGTCTTCTATGCGAAAAAACTTTTGGAAACGACTACATGAAACCGTCAAAAATGAAAGATAATCTTGATAGGGTTCACTCAGATAAAAATAAAGAACTTGAATTTTTCAAAAAACTTAAAGAAAAATTCACATAAGAAGACTTGTTATACTAATATAAGAAGACTTGTTATACCAACTATAAGAAGTTTTATGAAGCAATCTACTGAAGGAGGATTATTAGCTTCGTACACGATTTCGCTTAATATAGCAAAGAGGGGAAAACCACACATAATCGCTGAAGAAATTATTATTCCTGCAATTAAAGACGTCATTGAGGATGTAATGAAAAAAGACTCCGTTAATGTTTTAAAGTCATTGCCATTAAGTGCAAATTCTGTAAAACGGCATATCGACGAAATGGCTAAAGAAATAGAAAATATGGTAGTTTCAGAGCTAAAAAATTACAAGTTCTCTATTCAACTTGATGAATCTGTTTTTGGCGTTTTTGCTATTCTTATGGCGTACGTTAGATATTTCAGTAAAATTAAAGGACAAAACATTGATGAATTTTTATTTGCTAAATATCTTGAAACTGATGGAAAAGGAGAGACAATTTTTAGATGTTGACAAGAATATTTAAATAAAAATGATATTCGGCATGAAAATATAATAGCGGCAGCCACAGATGGGGCACCTGCTATGGTAGGGCGTTACCGAGGTTTTGCTACATTTCTGAAAGAAAAAGTGCCCGGTATACGTACTATTCATTGTGTGTTGCATAGAAACAACTTAGTAGCAAAATATCTGATTCCAGAGTTACATGAAGCTTTACAGATTGGTATTAAATGTATCAATCAAATTAAAGCTCAACCTCTTAAATCAAGATTATTTTCCAAACTCTGTCAAGAAAACGACGAGTTATTTAACCAATTACTTCTGCACACCGAAGTTAGATGGTTGTCTAGAGGTGTATGCTGGCAAAGGCTAGTTGAGTTATTTGACTCCACGACCGAATTTCTCAGCGAAATAATGCTTGTTCTGAGTGATGAACCCCAAAACAGTAAGAACCATATATTTTATTTAGCAGACTTGTTTGGAAAATTTAATGATGTCCAAACAAAGCTGCAAGGAAAAGATGTTACAATTATTCAAGCTCGAACAATACTGTTAGGCTTCCAAGTAAAATTAAATGCATTTAAATCTTCATTGTTATGTAAGGATTATCAGTATTTTACAAATCTGCGATTATTAGAAATAAAAGAAGAAGACTTGGAAATATATACAGGTCATCTTCAAAAATTGAGCGATGATTTTAAACTGCGCTTTGTTGATTTGGAAAACATTGACATCCCTGATTGGATTATTGTGCCATTTTCTGCTCAAATTGAAAACGTGGACATCAACCTGCAAGATGAGCTTGCTGAATTATTATCGGATCTTGAAGCAAAGATGCTGCTTAGAAATTTAACAATACGCAAATTTTGGACAAATATAAATATAATGGAAAAATATGTAAAACTTTGAAATAGCTCAACCTTTTATGCTAGCATTTCCAAGTTCCTATATGATTGAAGCCGGTTTCAGTAACGTAAATTCAATCTTAACCAAGTACAGAAATAAATTAAATGTGGAGATTCGAGGGCATTTAAGATTAAAATTGACTAATTTTGAACCAAATATAGTGAACCTTGCAAAAATACACCAGGCACACCCATCTCATTGATTAAGAAGTAATAAATCTGTAGTTACTTTACTTATTATTTCTACTTATTTATAAATACTCATTATTTAATAAATATTAAGGTTTTTTAAAATTATATGGGGTCGATGATCAAAAAAGTTTGGTTTTTTAAATTATATAGGTGTCGATGATCAAAAAAGTTTGGCGACCCCTGCTGTGAATATCGACGGACCTTGTAGAACTTCAATTTTTGTCCGTAGCGACCGGAGTGCTAACCAGCTTCCTACGGATATTTAGTTCATATTTTGCGAATCATAGTTATTATCGTATTTAGGTAATTGTAATTGATCCTGGTCATACCTGCAAATATTGGAGTATGATCTATCACCTATGGCTAATAAAGCTCTCATCGCTTTAAATAGAAAAAAGGACAGTTTAGAAGCGAAATTGGCTCGCTTAAAAATTTTCACCAGCATTTATAGACCCTCCTTAGATGTTAACAAAGATGAAATCGAATTGAGAACAAAGTTGGATACTGTTAAGGTGTGGGTTTTAAAAACCTTTGACCTTAACTGCCATGATCGATAGGGTGTAAAATGTGAGAGGTAGAAGTACTTCTGAACAAAATTCAGATCAGAAAAAAGTACATTGCAGTTTGCCGCCTAGGCATTAAAAACCTGAATATAGAGATAAGAACAACTTATTTTACTTACACTCACCTGGTAAGGAATAAAGACTCAGAACCCATATTGTGATAAAAGCTGAAAGGCAACATTTTCTTAAAATTGACTAACTCAAATAAAGTAATTCGAATTCTGAGTTCTGTTTTTATTGACAATTAAAAATGACATGGAATTTAAAGTGTTTTCTTGACTATATATTTTGACATACTAAACATTAGATCTCTGAATGGTGAATATTAAAAAAAATAGTGAATCAAATAATACTAAGATCAAAAGTACCAACTCATTTTCAATTCAGATATGAGATCTCTAACTACCAAACATTTTTAAAAGACATAGTTCAAACAGTACTATATTTAAAAAATACCAAATTCAAAAACAAATAAATGAGATGTAATTATCACACATTGAGATAATATGCCAATTAAATAGATTCACTTTACACTGCCCAGAAACCTATTATTAAAAATTAAAATTTTAGTTGGCTAAAACTGAAATACTTTAATGGGCATATTATCGACACAAATATCACACTGATGTCATTTTGAAAAATGAAAATTTTGCCAGTATACTTCAATTGGAAACTGAAGTATTTAAGAGTGGCATATTAATTTTGTGAAGATATGAAATATGAAATTAATCACAATTATAAAATTTGATACATTGAAGAAACTTTTCCTTAAATTTAATATTTACCACAAGACAGTAGTACAGATACCAGTCCTTATTGTAGATAATTGAAATTCAGATGATGATAGTACTGATTGCAGATCAACACCAGTTCTTTCTCAAGTCTCTCCAAAAATTTTTTTACACCTGGCAAATTCAGCCACACAAATTTTGATGATCTCGATGAGCTCACAAAGAAATAAAGAAATATCAGCTAGACCAGTTGATTCACTATAAGGCACACATCATTTATTCAAGATGGCCGCCCAGGTGACGCTCCCACGCACAACTTATGCAGGTTGAAAAATAGAGAACCACGCACACTCTCTGTACATTTTCAATGCTACACACTTGTTGATCGCATTTTTTGTTGAAGACCTTTAGACCGTGAATTGTTCTCACGGGTTGCTTCACCACACAAATTTCTTCTGTTTCACAACAAATTCAGATTGTACTTTATTTGCCAATCATGCCCGTTTTTCAGACTCCATCGACGAATTCAATCGAATAAAGGAAAACATAAAAAACAAATCAAATACAGAAAAACATGAAAAACAAATTAAATACGAAAAATACATAATAACTCACTCATTATGTCTGAAATTAATTTTTAAGGGTACTTTTTCTGCAACCACGGTACTTCTTTCGGTGTTCCTGAACCACCTGAAGAAGACACTGTTTCTGCTCCTCGTCCTTAGTAATAGTGTTAGCAAATGCTTGCATAAGGGCCACACCACGCTCCGCATTGTCGTTCACTACTCTCAGTTTCTTTGCTATTTCGAAGCCTCGCTGGTAACTATCTTGAAGTTCCCAATGCTCAGGATCAATTTGCAAGAACCCCTTGTCGATGCATAGTAGGTTAAAAAACATGCCTGTGTTTTTCGTAATAAAGCTGGACAATGTCTTAGTAACCACTTCGTCCATTTCTTTCTTTTGCAGTCTTGCTCGTTTCTGTGGTTCATCTTCAGCATTTCGTTCATGAAGGGCTTTTACCATTTTTCGCTTTTCCTCCACTGAAACATTCGAATCAAAGAAAGCTAGTGCTACGAGATGCTCTCTGAGGTACCAAAGATGTCGTGAGAGTAGAGTTTGTCAACAGCCACTGCTGATATTTCTGGGTTTTCCTCTTTCTATTTTACAAGACGCTGAAGAAGTTTCAAATCATTTCTGGGTGCTTGCACAGGAAGTGGGGCTGTAAACCAAGCTATCAGATATTCTTTTACAATGAAGATACATACATCACAAATACCTTTGCTTTCTCGTGCTGTAAGTTTAAACTGGTTGCGAAACATCCACAGCTTGAAGCTATAAAGAATCTTCGACATCCATCTGGCATGATGAAAAGCTCCTGGAGCACAAAAGCGTATACCACGAGTAGGTGTTCCTCCTAGAAAAATTATTACAAGCTCCAACATCTCCCTGTAGTCTTCTCTTGCATGTGGTATCAGAAGTTGGCTTTCTGCAAATTCCATTACTGATTGCCTATCGTTCTGAATGGCTGCCAAAACATCAGCGTCTCTCACTCCAAGCTCAAAATTTGAGTGGTCTATCGTTGACCATGATATCGTTTAAAAAGCAGTACACTAGGTCCACTAGACATGGATGGTCCCATGCATTGCATAAATACTGCAGAAAGCATAATTTCCAGAATGTGGTGTCGGCAAGCAAAATACAAAAGTTGTTTTCCTAGCTTTCGTTCCAGTGTCAAACATGCTCCAATTTTAATACCAGTATTGCTCGATGTCGTATCAAAGCACATACCTCGTACGAGCTGAGTAAGTGCCCATCTATCTAACAGTTCTGAAACCGCATTTGCTATAACAATTCCTGTCGCTGACGACAGTTTGGGAACACCCAACAGTTGATCATCAATGTTTGGTCCTGATACTAATACTGGTAGACGATCCTCTTTCGCTTTTCCAGATAGAGCTTGCATGAGTTTTCCGTCCCAGTGCACTATCAAGGGGGCTATAGCCGTAGACTGAAAGTTTTTTGTGCATTAATGGCAAGTTCGGAACGTATAGTTTGTCTTTGCCGTCTTATGGACGAGTGGCTAAGAATATAACCGTCTACATTTTTACCCATACTTTCCACGGTAGCCACTACAATCTAAGTGGCTTTTCTGTCACTTACATTGGCCCTATCGAGAGTGGAAGCTAGTTTTGGAGTGATAATTAACGGCATACTTTTACTGGTGGTCCTTTTTCTCCTTTGAGAAAATCGTTGACAATTACATAATCTTCACTATCGGCACTTTCTTTGTCAGATATGTCACTAATTGTGGTTAAATTGTCTGCGAAATTAGATTCAAACATGGTACATGTACTCCCACTCGTGCTCACCCGATGCTTTTCCCGTTCGATTCTGGACATCTCTGCCTTCTTTCTTTTTTCAGCTTTGAGTTCTTTTTTAACAAGAGTTGTCTTGAGTTCCATCATGCAGCCTTGTCGATTTTTTTCTCGTTGTTTAAGAAGAAATTCTCTGTCCTCAGTAACTGTAATCGTGCTCATAGCATCAGCATGTGCGATATCGAACAAGTCATTTAATTTATCTACGAATGCCATTTCATTAGAACGCTGAGTTTCAGTCTTTCGTTTGCTGCTTTTCTTTAGTCCGCTCCACTTATAGAAAAGTTTCTCAATCTTGACAATTGAGTGTTGTTCATCACAAGTGGGAATGCGAGCCTTTGACCAAAATGATGTAACTTCTCTTATCACAGCTCGTGCACTCTCGCGGATAGTCTTTTTCAGTGTTTTATGGTGATGAAAAAATGTACTTAAAACTTGTCGATTAGTTGGAAGCTTACTACCTTTAATTTTGCTTTCTGCTGATGTTCCTAGCAAGTATATCATGGTTCTGTTTCTTGTCTCTACACGGGCTGGGGTTGACGGAGATGTCATCTTTAAGCACAGTTTCAAAACAACGGAACTTGTAACATATAACGATTTTAACAAATAATGATAAATGATTAACTCCTACGTCGCAAACAAAAGAAAAGAGAGCATATAACCCGACTTTGCAGCTGTTTTTTACCCGAAAATGACTGGAGTGGGTGATGCAACTACACGGCGGGGGGGATGGGCGCCACTTGGCTGCGACTGAGATTGCGCTGGACACACGATTGCAAAAAAAGCCAGGACAAGCGGGAAAATTGCATTCCTTTAACTGATCGGACATTAATTACCTTGCAGAGTTGTTGACCATTTGAAATTATGCTATTTTGAATGTACTATTATTTCGGGTAATGGTATTACACGCTTGTGTTCGTCTGTCTATTTTGACAATTTTCAACAAAATTGAATTGCGTTGCGCGACCTCTAAATATTATTTGATTGAACTGAAATTTTGCATACATCATATTTATGAATAGTGTAAAAAAATAGCAGGGTGAGAACAGAGAAATTAAAAAAAGAGGTTTTTGAAACACCCTAATATATATATATATATATATATATATATATAAATTGAAATGTGAGTACGGTGGTACTTGAAATGGAGTACTCCATTTCAATTTTCCACTCCATCTCCACTTCATTGCTTGGGTTCGTAAAGTCAGGCTTAAGCCCACATGATCTCACCTGGCTTGTTTTCCCACTTCTCTTTAGCTTTGATAGCTCTGTTTTTTACAATATTTATAGCCTCTGGATTATCAATTATTATTTCAAGGTTTAAGTATGCTATCACTTAATGTTTTACTTGGGATTCCATATTATGTAAGTTTAGCTATTTTATATTATATATATACACACACACAATATATCAGGTTTTAACGAAAGTTTTCTGCCATATCTACCTGAAACACTAACTTCTAACTCCTTAGATAACTGATTTTGAACTTTCGGTACCAAACCTGCACAGTGTCACATGATACAACAATAGTACTTAAAGCTGCACTCATAATTTGTTGTTATTATGTAGCTGACTTTTTGCAACACAAATGGAAGTAAATGATGGTTCTAATCCTCTAGAGTGATAGTTCCATTTGGGACACCTTATACTTAATGATAACTATATTTTTTACAGATTTCACAACACAGTGTTATAAAGTAGTAAGTCTTTCTTTCAAATGCCAAAAATCGTTTGACAAAATATGAGCAAATATGCCAACGTGAACTGTGTGCTGACGATGTTTGCGGTGGCGGGAAACTTTCGTTACAACCTAATACAATACATGCATACATACATATATCGAACCTCCCTATATCGAAATTTTTTATATATCGAACTCTTAGGAAATCTCATTGTTCATTACATAGAAAAACTGTTTCTATATATCGAAAAAATCTCTATACATAGAAATTTTTTTCACGCCATATTGGGAAATTTTATTCCACTTTAGAACAGATTTATTTACGAAAAATAAAGGTCAAGGGTAAAGAAAGGTCACTGAATGTCACTACGAACTGGACAAAAGTTTATTGTTCGTTTCTAGAATTTCTAAATTCCCCCAACTCGCTACTGAGGTGTTCTGTTTATGTTGAGGCTCTCTTGGCAGCGCGCCTAGTTAAAGCGCAACAGTTCTTAAACCAGTTTCCTAGCTATCTCTTCTCTTCCTGTGAGATGATTGTTCCTCACTCCTAAATCTGCTTAGTTTCAGTGATAATTTTCAGTGTTTCTTAAATTCACTTTGAATTTTTACATTTTCTCTCTATTACAGTGTCAAAAAGAAACTCACTTTTTAATTATAAACTTTCATTTAGTGTGATTCACATAGAAATTGAGTTTCGTATACGATAATTAGCTATAATTTTAATGTTTTAAGAATGATTGTGATAAAACTGAGATCGCTTCTATATATTGATTTTTTTCCCAACAATTTGCTACTTCGATATACGGAGGTTCGACTGATTGATTGATATATATATATATATATAATAAAAAAGTAAAACACTATGAATATTACTGCAAAAATGACATAACCCAAGGGGAAAAAAAACAGAACCAAACAAAATGATAAAAGACTGAATGGAATGAAAATAATAACCTCTGGGACCATCCTCATATATATATAAATAATATAAAACAGCCAAACTTACGTAATATGAATATCCCATTAATCCATCAAACGAGAGTATGCCCAAAACAAAAAAGGGTACTTACGTATTATCCCTGCGGTCATTCCCGCCAAACTATTTTTTCGTCAAATAAGCTGGCAAACTGTTGCCAGTCGTTTTCTAAACCATCAATAATTTCATGTGCCCGGCATGTATCTTGGCAAAAATCCCGAGCCGAGAACAATAATGGAGACATAGGCCTGATATATATATATATTCAGTTATAAGACGCACATTTTAAAAAATGTAAAAACAAAGTATTTCTCTGAGAGTTGTGTGGTATACGTTAGTATTTCTACATATAAGCTTGCACATATATTCTTTTGGATTATATAATTTACATACAGGTACATCTACAAATTTCTTATTAAATAGAAAATATTTTAATTTTGCCAGCTTTGTACAACAACTACTCCTGAGCTCCACTTTTCCATCTATTAAGACAGGGATTTTAATCCAACTCCCTAGAGTGGATTTTTGGATTAAAACCCGGGTTTCTGCAACTTGGTTAATTATATACACTTTCTTTTGCTTCTTTCAGATTTTAAAGTGTAAAAAAAATAATTACTTATATTTTAGATTTCTTTGGATTCAAAATGTTCTATAGATAAGTGTGACATCAGCCATGCTATAAATGCAAAGCTAAGTAAGGAAGAAAAGTTGAAATTTTTGTCTGAAACCTGGAAGCCCTCTTCAAATTTTAATTTTCCTGTAGAAGTCAAACAAACCCGAAAATTCCAATGAGACTGGCTTCAAAAATACGGTTGGCTTGCTTACAGCGATAAGATGGCTGGAGGATTTTGCAAAGTGTGTGTACTATTTGCACTTTAAGGCACACGAGTTGGAAATCAGGTAAAATACGGCATATTTAATTTTTAGGGTTCACAGAAAAAACAAAGATTATGCTTTCGCAAACGTAAACGTAAGTGTCAGTTTGCCTGATACTCATCAATTTTAGGCGTTAAAATTGAATCCATATTAATGATTGAATAAAAATTATCCTTTCTCCACTTTTATTTTTCATCTGAGGCACAGCGCTTTCGGTCAAATATATGCGACCATCATTAGTGTTAGATTAGGAGTTAATCAAAATAATAACAATAAAAGTATAATAATAATAATAAATTAATTTTTTAAAACTAGACTACAACGAAACTTGCTGAGCAGTAGCACATTAGGCCTGTTGCTCAAATAAAAGCTAGCACACATTGTAAAATTCTAAACATAAGTTATATTCCGGCAACAAGAACTGGAAATAAATAAATATGCTACATCTTAGTATTTTATATAACCAATTTACATTACATAAATAAGAATTACATTTCTAAATTCATTACTCAACATAACTTTGAAAACTTGTAATTTTTTGGAAATTTCCGTTGTTAAAGTATTCAAGAATTTAAAAGTTTTTCTTTTTCTTTTCAAGCCTCTCAAGGCACTAGTGAAAGAGCCTCTGAGTAAATTTAAAAAAGCAACAGAGGAACCAAACCATCACCAGTCCACCGAATACCACAGGTTTTCGACAGAAAAAGCTCTTTATTCTAAGAACACCATGACATCAACTCTTGGACCATCCAAAAATATTTCTCATGTTGGACAAGCTAGAAAGCAGAAACAATCGAAAATAATAGAAATCGACTAAGACCCATAGTTAAAACTGTTATGTTCTGTGCTAAAAAAAAACCTTGCCATTAAGAGACCATCGGGATGATGGAAAAGTGGGCAATGAAGAGGAGCAAGATGAAGCATTGGGGGAAAGCAGGGTGTTTTTAGAAGTCTTATCTTTCCGTATTGATGCTGACGACGAGGAATTGAAAACACATCTTGCTACTTTCAAGAAAAATAGTACGCTTGTTAGCAAAACAATCCAAAATGAAATTGTAGAGAAGTGATACGTACAGATATAGTGTAAAGAAAAACATTTTTTTTTCCAATTATATGCGACGAAACCACTGATGTCAGCACTAAAGAGCAATTAACGTTTTGCGTAAGATATATCGATATGGACACTTTCCTGACAAAAGAGGAATTCCTTGGATTTATTGAATTAAAGTCAACTACAAGCTTAGCTATTAAAACTGCAATAGACGAAGAGATGACAAAACTTGGCTTATCTTATGACTATCTATGTGGGCAAAGCTATGATAGAGGTACTAATATGGCAGGTCGACTTAACGGTGTGGAAGCACTCGTGACAGCTCAGCAACCCCTCGAATTATACACACACTGTTTCAGTCATTCGCTGAACCTGTGTATTACAAAATCTTGAGAAGTATTCATCATAAGAAATGGTATGGGAACAGTTGACACAGTTTTGTATTTTTTTTCTGCCTCCACCCAAGGAGTAAATGCCTTAGCTGATGCAGTTACTGTCCTCAATATAACAGAGACAAGAAAAAAGAAAAAGAAAAAAAAAAAAAAAAGAGCTGAAAACATTTTGCCCACAAGATGGGTTTAAAGACATGATAGTTGGCTAACTTTCAAAGAACTTATAATTCCAATTATCACTGTTCTGGAAAACTTAAACATAGGTGGAAACCCTGAAGTCACCACTAAAGCTTACCTAATGATGAGTTCAATAAAAAGTGAGTTTGTCATTGGTTTACATGCTTCAGCTTATTGTCTAAGTTTTATGTTGAGATTAAGCAAAAGTCTCCAAGCTCCGAAACAAGATTTGTCTTCAGCAATGTCAAATGTTTTTGACATTGCTGTCAAATGTTTTTGATGTTTTAGAAGTTTTCCAGAATATACAAAGAAATGTAGAATCAAGAGTTTAGAGATATACTTGAAAACTCTGTCCGACTTGCAGATGACCTTGCCTTTGCAATTGTTATGCCACGAATATGCAAGTGGCAGACTGCTAGGAATAACATTCCAGTGGAAAACTGAAGAATATTTCCGGTGAACCATTTTTATGCCCTTAGTGGATCACTTCATTTCCGAATTAACTTCAAGATTCAACAGGGACTTCAATGGAATTCTTGCCTTTGAAGGTTTGATTCCTGCAAATATTTCTAAATATTCTGATGAAGCTATTTTGGCATCAGCAGTAAAATATAGCAGTTTTACTGATAAGTTGTCAACTTCTGAGGAGGTTTTAAAATCAGAATTAAAATTATGGAAAATGAAGCGGTCCGGCAAATGTTTTCCATCTCCCCCTACAACAATCACAGAATCTCTCGCCCAACTAGACAAAATTTTCGGGACTATTACCATTACCACTGCAATAGCAGAGAGGACTTTTTCTGTCCTGAAAAGACTAAAAACGTATTTGCGGAACTCAATGGAAGAATCAAGATTGAATGGTCTTGCCCTTGCTAACATTTGCAGGGATAGAGACGTAAAAATTGATGAAATAATAGATGTATTTGCGAAATCAAAAACCAGAAGAATGTGCGTAAGCAATTGGGAAAATGAATAAAAAATTTGCAGCTAATATATGTTCTATCTCAATTTCTTTTACACAGAATTATAAGAATAAATGTTATTGTTTACTTTTATGATTGAATGGTTTTTCCGTAATTTTACTATTTTATTTAAAGCAAAAATAAGAAAATTTTGTTCATACGCTAACTTTTATAAAATGTAAGAAATGAGAATGTAAGAAAGAGGATAAATCTGGAACTGGTCAACAACAAAATATTGCAGAAAAACGAGTAGCTTTTCCAACGTTCCACAATATTCGATGAAGACTGGGTAGCAGTGAAACGACTCAAGAAAAACTTAAAATTAAATCGTCCTATATACGCTGGGTTCTGCATCTTAGAACTGAGTAAATTATTAATGTATGATTTTCATTATAACGTCATAAAAAAGCAATATGGTGATAATGCAACTCTACTGTTTACAGACAGAGATTCCCTCACATATGAAATATTCACAGATGATGTTTATCAAGACATGCTGCAACATAAACATTTATACGACTTTTCTGAGTACCCACAAGACCAATTATACAGCATAAACAATAAAAAAAGAATCGGATATTTCAAGGATGAGTTAAACGGTAAACCTATTCTAGGGTTGGTTGGTTGGTTGGTTGTGTTTATTGGCACAAGGTCCAAAATGGACATACTGCGCCAGACTATGTATATAGAGTGTAAAAACGATGTTGTCAGGTAAAAGGATGTTCTTCGTTCCTGAGATTAATTGAAGGCTTTCATAGATGGCTAGGAGTTCGGCTGTAAAAACAGAACAAAAAAGTGGTAGAGTATAGCTGCGAGCATGATTACGAGTTATAAAAGCAAAACCGACGTGATTGGGAGATTTTGAGCCATCTGTAAGAGGTCTTCGTAGTTTTGATATTTGTGTTTGTGGTCTAGAAATAACTGTTGATATACTTTAGGGTCAGTGTTTGGTTTAGTAAAGCCTTCAAAGGTTGTAGATAAGAGATCTGCAATACAGTCCATGGTGATATTTTATGAAAAAAGCATGTGGATACATGTGCATCCTCCAGTTGGGTACCGGCGAGATTCAAGTGAAACACAATTCGAACGTTTTCCGCTTCGAACAGGGGAAACTTCGAACGATATCGATGTTTCTTATTCAAGTGAAACAAACCAATTGTGTTTTGATCACGTGATAGCGCGATAGGTTTGTTTCGAACGTTTTTGAGATATTCGATCGAATTTTAGCAGCTTTTCAAGATGGCCGATGTTTTGATCATACGACGAAGATGCAATCGACGGAATTATATTCCCAGACATTTAAAATTTCGAGGTGATCCCTTGGATTTAAATGATAAGGAGTTTTGCAGAAGATTCCGCTTAGATCGGGAAACTTTTTTATATCTGTGCGACATTCTGTAGGACAAAATTGATGTCAAGCCTAACGGATATCCTTTGGAACTTCAGGTATGTTGATATATTTTTATGTTTAAGAGTTATTATTTAAATTTTAAGAAATATAACAGTTTTTAAGAAATTTCATTTTGATTAATGTATGATTTATAAAACTGTAGCTGTAAATGATTACTCTGTGATAGTTTTTTTTTAAATCGTTAATAATGTAAATAATGCATTACTGAGGGGAATATTTTCTAGATAACAAAATATGAACCGTATAATATTGGACAGTAATATTTTTTTCTTTGTGTGTGTGTAGAGATGTGCAGAATTGTTTCTAATGGAATGACATGTGTTCCCTTTGCTGTCAGAGCTAATGTGTTTCTTTCCCAAATATGTCGTTTGTTCTAAAATGCTTACCGATGAATATGACTCATTTTTAGCCGTTTTGTATTTCGGATTTATACATCTGAACCGAAAATCAGCTTATAATATTTTATACTATATTGTTTTGCATAAATGTATTTCTTACTGTTGCATTTTGTAAGCAGACATCCTACTATATATACAATTAATGCCATTAGTGATTTTTGGAGAATGGTTGAATGCTATATTTTAATCTGTATCCTCACTCTAACTTTGAATTTCTATTTATACGATAACATCTGACAAAAGGTGAAAAATAGTACGAAAAGCCCTAAATGTTAATAAATAGCCAGATATCTGTTGTGAAAATCTTTTTTTAGTATGATTAGTAGCCTGATTATAATAAAATTCATAGTTTTTTCAATCGTTTCTAGTTCTTTTTTTTATTTTCTTTCTCGAGTTTGTGCCATTGTGTAGTTATCAAGCAGTGACAGAGCCAGAAATTTTTTTTAGGTGGATTTAGGCAATGATGTAATGGAGTTTTAGATCTAAATAATAATAATAATAATTGTAAGCTATGGTCATTGTCCCTAAAAAGTTCTGTGGCCACTTTAATAATAATTTTCTTAGTCCTGTAATTTTTTATTTCACACTATCGCTCCTATGTCCCTGCCCCCCAATTACAAAACTTTTTTTTTAAATTTAAATTTCATTTGTTTTAAGCAAATATTTACAAAGGTTGACAGGCTGTTCTGGGATTATTCAAGTAGGCAACTAATATATGTATATTTATCAGAATTTTCATTTCGTATATTTAGTTATTTAATACTTTTTTCAAATAATAATGCATAGTAATGCTGCATATATTTTTGCGACAATGTGCAATATCCCGTGGATATCTCTCTCTCTGCTCTACTGCTTCCTAAGTACTATGTTCATAGGGGTAAAGTTGGCCCACATTCAAAAACTCTTGAAAATTTTTCGTAGGGCAGTTGGAAAAACAACATGCAAAATTAGTCTAGAACAATATATAACAGTCTATACTAGGGCCATGTCCAGAATATATAATTTTGGGGGAAGGGTGTCAGACTTTTGACTTGCTGAATATTATCAGAGTATATGTAAATATACTCATATATAAATTCATAATGTAATTCTTTTGGGATGTGGAGTAGGGTCTAACCCATGCCCCCCCCCTCCCCCTCTTGAGTATGGCTTTGGCCTACACCATATGATTATGCTATTCCGTATTTTAAAATCAAATGAAATTCGTGTAAAAAAGTAAAGAGAGCTGGTCCATATTTTAAGATCTTACTAACAATGCTTCCTTAGCTTTTGGTGAAGCTGAACACAAAATCAGTGTATGGAAACTCAAGTAAAACACTGATATAAAATTAAATGTGGTGCACCTTCTTTTAACTTTAAAAATTATTTATTTTCTTTTGCATACGTATAATATAAATATGCTAATGTTCTTTAAATGGTTCCTAGGTTTTATCCGCTCTGCGATTTTTTGGAACTGGTTCCTTCCAAACAGTTATAGGAGATGACCATTTCCTGCAATTTTCCCAAGCTACGGTCAGCAGAAATGTTCACAAAGTTTGCACTGGATTATTCCAAGTGATGAACTCATTCATCTCGTTCCCGCAAACTGGAGAAGAAAAGCTGAAAAACAAGATGGATTTCTTCTCATCATATGGAATCCCAAGTGTAATTGGCATAATAGATTGCACATATGTATTGATCCAAAGGCCGTACACTGATGACTGGTTTTCCTTTATCAACCGTAACGGAAGATTTTCCATCAATGTGCAAATAGTAAGTTTGTGAAATTTAGATCTAAATAGTTTGTTGTACATTTTTTCTTTACCCAAATTAATTAGCTACTGAAAAATGTGTAAGGTATGAGCATAAGTCAGAAACTTGAAGGCATATTATTAATACTTTATTATGCTTTTTTTTTTAAAGTATGTAATAGAAATTTTTGCTTTTTGTGCTTCCCATTTTCAGTAAGAAGTGTGAAATAATGTAAAATATTCATTTCTCATGCAAGTATAATAAAAACTTTTCCTACACGCATTACTTTTAAAAAAGCTATGCATGTTTTTCAGGAGGTACAAAAAGGACCTTTCTTCTTCAAAAGAAAAGAAATGCCTACATTTGGATGCTTTCATGACTGCCTGGTAAAATTTTCTACTGAAAAAGGGAGGACCTTTTTTTTACCCCTCAAAATGCGTGTCTAGCCTTTGTTCAAATTCACAGTACATTTATTTATTTTTAGTTTCGAGTATTTTTGAGTGCTTTTTTTTTTTTTAAATCCGTTTTCAGGGCTGGCGCATTTTTGCTGCATTTGGAAAAACCATGGTAAAAAATTTCTGGGAAAAACAGATTTTAGGCACATAAATGCTCATTTTGCTTCTTTTGCCATGTTATCATCAACAGAGCGATATTGCTATGCATTAGTATGATAACGTAATCAATTAAGCCCCATTATAATTACTGGAAAATTGTGGGTTTCATGAAAAAATTCTTTAATTGAAAAAAAATCAAACTTTTAGGTGATTTTTATGCTGCCACAATTAAGTAGATTTGTAAAATCTATAGAAATTTTAAACCCTTCTTGTTTTAAAATAAAATGTATCACCAACTTAGCAATTAACATAATCCAACAATTCAGTCATGTAAACCATAAGCAATAGTAGTAAGTACATATATTGTAAAAATAAGTAGAATCAAAATCAAACAAAAAACTTCTTTTCTTATAATACAAAAGACAATACATTCACTATTCAGCTGCGCTCTCATTTTCAAAAGCCTTATTCTTCAAGATGTGACTCTCATTATTCCAATATTCCAATATTTATATATTAATATCTCATTATTGTCAACAACAAAATATTGCAGAAAAACGAGTAGCTTTTCCAACGTTCCACAATATTCGATGAAGACTGGGTAGCAGTGAAACGACTCAAGAAAAACTTAAAATTAAATCGTGCTATATACGCTGGGTTCTGCATCTTAGAACTGAGTAAATTATTAATGTATGATTTTCATTATAACGTCATAAAAAAGCAATATGGTGATAATGCAACTCTACTGTTTACAGACAGAGATTCCCTCACATATGAAATATTCACAGATGATGTTTATCAAGACATGCTGCAACATAAACATTTATACGACTTTTCTGAGTACCCACAAGACCAATTATACAGCATAAACAATAAAAAAAGAATCGGATATTTCAAGGATGAGTTAAACGGTAAACCTATTCTAGGGTTGGTTGGTTGGTTGGTTGTGTTTATTGGCACAAGGTCCAAAATGGACATACTGCGCCAGACTATGTATATAGAGTGTAAAAACGATGTTGTCAGGTAAAAGGATGTTCTTCGTTCCTGAGATTAATTGAAGGCTTTCATAGATGGCTAGGAGTTCGGCTGTAAAAACAGAACAAAAAAGTGGTAGAGTATAGCTGCGAGCATGATTACGAGTTATAAAAGCAAAACCGACGTGATTGGGAGATTTTGAGCCATCTGTAAGAGGTCTTCGTAGTTTTGATATTTGTGTTTGTGGTCTAGAAATAACTGTTGATATACTTTAGGGTCAGTGTTTGGTTTAGTAAAGCCTTCAAAGGTTGTAGATAAGAGATCTGCAATACAGTCCATGGTGATATTTTATGAAAAAAGCATGTGGATACATGTGCATCCTCCAGTTGGGTACCGGCGAGATTCAAGTGAAACACAATTCGAACGTTTTCCGCTTCGAACAGGGGAAACTTCGAACGATATCGATGTTTCTTATTCAAGTGAAACAAACCAATTGTGTTTTGATCACGTGATAGCGCGATAGGTTTGTTTCGAACGTTTTTGAGATATTCGATCGAATTTTAGCAGCTTTTCAAGATGGCCGATGTTTTGATCATACGACGAAGATGCAATCGACGGAATTATATTCCCAGACATTTAAAATTTCGAGGTGATCCCTTGGATTTAAATGATAAGGAGTTTTGCAGAAGATTCCGCTTAGATCGGGAAACTTTTTTATATCTGTGCGACATTCTGTAGGACAAAATTGATGTCAAGCCTAACGGATATCCTTTGGAACTTCAGGTATGTTGATATATTTTTATGTTTAAGAGTTATTATTTAAATTTTAAGAAATATAACAGTTTTTAAGAAATTTCATTTTGATTAATGTATGATTTATAAAACTGTAGCTGTAAATGATTACTCTGTGATAGTTTTTTTTTAAATCGTTAATAATGTAAATAATGCATTACTGAGGGGAATATTTTCTAGATAACAAAATATGAACCGTATAATATTGGACAGTAATATTTTTTTCTTTGTGTGTGTGTAGAGATGTGCAGAATTGTTTCTAATGGAATGACATGTGTTCCCTTTGCTGTCAGAGCTAATGTGTTTCTTTCCCAAATATGTCGTTTGTTCTAAAATGCTTACCGATGAATATGACTCATTTTTAGCCGTTTTGTATTTCGGATTTATACATCTGAACCGAAAATCAGCTTATAATATTTTATACTATATTGTTTTGCATAAATGTATTTCTTACTGTTGCATTTTGTAAGCAGACATCCTACTATATATACAATTAATGCCATTAGTGATTTTTGGAGAATGGTTGAATGCTATATTTTAATCTGTATCCTCACTCTAACTTTGAATTTCTATTTATACGATAACATCTGACAAAAGGTGAAAAATAGTACGAAAAGCCCTAAATGTTAATAAATAGCCAGATATCTGTTGTGAAAATCTTTTTTTAGTATGATTAGTAGCCTGATTATAATAAAATTCATAGTTTTTTCAATCGTTTCTAGTTCTTTTTTTTATTTTCTTTCTCGAGTTTGTGCCATTGTGTAGTTATCAAGCAGTGACAGAGCCAGAAATTTTTTTTAGGTGGATTTAGGCAATGATGTAATGGAGTTTTAGATCTAAATAATAATAATAATAATTGTAAGCTATGGTCATTGTCCCTAAAAAGTTCTGTGGCCACTTTAATAATAATTTTCTTAGTCCTGTAATTTTTTATTTCACACTATCGCTCCTATGTCCCTGCCCCCCAATTACAAAACTTTTTTTTTAAATTTAAATTTCATTTGTTTTAAGCAAATATTTACAAAGGTTGACAGGCTGTTCTGGGATTATTCAAGTAGGCAACTAATATATGTATATTTATCAGAATTTTCATTTCGTATATTTAGTTATTTAATACTTTTTTCAAATAATAATGCATAGTAATGCTGCATATATTTTTGCGACAATGTGCAATATCCCGTGGATATCTCTCTCTCTGCTCTACTGCTTCCTAAGTACTATGTTCATAGGGGTAAAGTTGGCCCACATTCAAAAACTCTTGAAAATTTTTCGTAGGGCAGTTGGAAAAACAACATGCAAAATTAGTCTAGAACAATATATAACAGTCTATACTAGGGCCATGTCCAGAATATATAATTTTGGGGGAAGGGTGTCAGACTTTTGACTTGCTGAATATTATCAGAGTATATGTAAATATACTCATATATAAATTCATAATGTAATTCTTTTGGGATGTGGAGTAGGGTCTAACCCATGCCCCCCCCCCCCCCCCTCCCCCTCTTGAGTATGGCTTTGGCCTACACCATATGATTATGCTATTCCGTATTTTAAAATCAAATGAAATTCGTGTAAAAAAGTAAAGAGAGCTGGTCCATATTTTAAGATCTTACTAACAATGCTTCCTTAGCTTTTGGTGAAGCTGAACACAAAATCAGTGTATGGAAACTCAAGTAAAACACTGATATAAAATTAAATGTGGTGCACCTTCTTTTAACTTTAAAAATTATTTATTTTCTTTTGCATACGTATAATATAAATATGCTAATGTTCTTTAAATGGTTCCTAGGTTTTATCCGCTCTGCGATTTTTTGGAACTGGTTCCTTCCAAACAGTTATAGGAGATGACCATTTCCTGCAATTTTCCCAAGCTACGGTCAGCAGAAATGTTCACAAAGTTTGCACTGGATTATTCCAAGTGATGAACTCATTCATCTCGTTCCCGCAAACTGGAGAAGAAAAGCTGAAAAACAAGATGGATTTCTTCTCATCATATGGAATCCCAAGTGTAATTGGCATAATAGATTGCACATATGTATTGATCCAAAGGCCGTACACTGATGACTGGTTTTCCTTTATCAACCGTAACGGAAGATTTTCCATCAATGTGCAAATAGTAAGTTTGTGAAATTTAGATCTAAATAGTTTGTTGTACATTTTTTCTTTACCCAAATTAATTAGCTACTGAAAAATGTGTAAGGTATGAGCATAAGTCAGAAACTTGAAGGCATATTATTAATACTTTATTATGCTTTTTTTTTTAAAGTATGTAATAGAAATTTTTGCTTTTTGTGCTTCCCATTTTCAGTAAGAAGTGTGAAATAATGTAAAATATTCATTTCTCATGCAAGTATAATAAAAACTTTTCCTACACGCATTACTTTTAAAAAAGCTATGCATGTTTTTCAGGAGGTACAAAAAGGACCTTTCTTCTTCAAAAGAAAAGAAATGCCTACATTTGGATGCTTTCATGACTGCCTGGTAAAATTTTCTACTGAAAAAGGGAGGACCTTTTTTTTACCCCTCAAAATGTGTGTCTAGCCTTTGTTCAAATTCACAGTACATTTATTTATTTTTAGTTTCGAGTATTTTTGAGTGCTTTTTTTTTTTTTTTTTTTTAAATCCGTTTTCAGGGCTGGCGCGTTTTTGCTGCATTTGGAAAAACCATGGTAAAAAATTTCTGGGAAAAACAGATTTTAGGCACATAAATGCTCATTTTGCTTCTTTTGCCATGTTATCATCAACAGAGCGATATTGCTATGCATTAGTATGATAACGTAATCAATTAAGCCCCATTATAATTACTGGAAAATTGTGGGTTTCATGAAAAAATTCTTTAATTGAAAAAAAATCAAACTTTTAGGTGATTTTTATGCTGCCACAATTAAGTAGATTTGTAAAATCTATAGAAATTTTAAACCCTTCTTGTTTTAAAATAAAATGTATCACCAACTTAGCAATTAACATAATCCAACAATTCAGTCATGTAAACCATAAGCAATAGTAGTAAGTACATATATTGTAAAAATAAGTAGAATCAAAATCAAACAAAAAACTTCTTTTCTTATAATACAAAAGACAATACATTCACTATTCAGCTGCGCTCTCATTTTCAAAAGCCTTATTCTTCAAGATGTGACTCTCATTATTCCAATATTCCAATATTTATATATTAATATCTCATTATTACAATATTTGAAATGCATCCAGATGTATGTTATGAAATATTATACCTTTCTCTTTCTCATGTAGGTGTGCGATGCTAAGATGAAAATCTTGGATATTGTTGCCAGGTGGCCTGGAAGCACACATGATGCAAGTATTTGGAGTGTGTGTGGCCTAAGGCGACAGCTACAAACAGCGGATAGTGGGAGCCATGTGCTGCATCAGGCTAGCGTCTTGCTGGGTGACAGTGGGTACCCGTTAGAGCCTTGGCTTATGAAGCCATACAGTGATGAAGCATCGGATGCTGAAAGGCTCTTCACAGAAGATTGAGATCTGCAAGATCAACCATTGAGCGCTGCAATGGTATTTTAAAAACACGCTTCCGGTGTCTACATGAGACAAGTGGATGTCTGGTGTATTCACCAGCAAAAGCCTTTCTCATTATTGTTGCAGCTGCTATTCTGCACAATATTTGTATAGAAAAAAATACCCCTACGCCTGATGATGGTGATGAAATCTATACCAATCCTGATGATGATACAAACCCTGATTTTAATGGTAACATTCAGGTGTCAAATTTGTTAAACAGGGCTAAAAAAATAAGAGATGTTTTAGCAGCACACGTTTGCTGCAGCATAATATACATGTAGTCCAATAACGTTAAATGCTCCATTTATGTAATACAGGGTTCATGCAGTCAAAAAACATTTAATTTGCAATATGTAATTATCTCTATTTAATACACGTTCGCTTTATTTATTTATTTATTTATTTATTTTTTTCTGGTATATTTCATAAACTTTTTATTTTTCCTTCTACATATTTTACAAAAGTCTACAATTATTTATTTCTAAAATATTTTTTAAAAAGTTATCTGCATGTTCGTAAACCTTTCTAAAAGTTTAATATTTTTCTACATACAACAAAACATTCAATCTATAGTCACAGGGCAGATTGAGAAGTTGTAAATAACTTTAAGTGAACACAAATATATCTTGGACACATTTTTGAAGAAAAATTCTAGGTTTTTAAAATGTAAAATTTTATTGTGTCAGTTAATTAAATAACAAACTAGATACATTTAATTTATTTTATGTAACTGTACTAAACAGTAAATTGCTTCAACTATGCAAATTATATCATGAGTTTGAGTATACCACTCTGAAGTATGCTATTGTTTGGTTATTAAAAGATCACACGGCAATTTCTTTTTACAAAAATCTGTATATGAACCCTGTAATAGTGTACTCTGAAATCCATAATCCTTGAAATTGAAAGCTAATATAATTGTTTATATTTTTATTCATTAACTTATTTTTGCTTACTTATTAAGCACATAGAACATTATTTAAAAATTATAAAAATAATTTTTTTTTAAACTTTGCAAGCATGTTTTTTTTTTGTTTTTTTTTTTGAAATATTTCATCTTTAGTCTATTATCTTAATTCCTGTTTGTTTGGTTTTTTTTTTTTTGGGGGGGGGGTGGGGTGGGGGGATTAATAATTTTAAAATAAATCTAAATATTTGCAATCGAAAGTTAAATCTGATACTTACATTTTATTATTTCATTTGCCTATACTTCACAAGACTTCCATGTATAACACTTTCTGCAGAATAAAAATATTTTTTCAATCAAGATTTATTTTAAAAATTCCATTTAATATCATGAATTTCTTTTAAAATTTCATTGTTTTTATATCCGAAATTAATGCGGATTCTGCTGATTTCAGAGTAGAATGTTTCACCTGCTGGTGATTCTGTTATGTACCTTATGCTAGTGAATTGTGTCTTGAAAGACCTTACTTAGACACAAACTTCTGAGCAAATAAGCATTCGTAATTGTAGTTTAGCTTTTGTACATGTTTCATTCATGCATTTTTCTCAGTTCCCTGTTTTATCATTTTCCTCCTTCATACCCTCCAACATTGGCCTTCACCTCATCAGTAGCACTTAAGCGTGATCGCCGGGGGGGGGGGGGGGGGGGTTAGGGGAGTCATAACACCCCATGAGGAATTTTTTGCCATATAAAATGTATATTCATCACTCCCTTATCACAAACACCTATACATATATATGAGTTGAAATAGTCGTAACCTCCCTCTTTTTAGAGGTTTTCTCAACACAGGGTGTCTACCAAATTTCTGAAACTCAATTTCCTGACTTTTGGGACGTCCCGGGAAAAAAAATACCTGACCAATTCATGTTACTTAGGGAAACTGCACAATGCTTGTCTTTATATTTGCATATTTTGTACAACTTCTTTAAATCATTTTTGACTAAAGTATACAGGATTAAGCTTTCATCCATTGAGAAACAGAAGTAGTTGCACTTTCTGATAGAATTAACTCACTGTTCTTGGAAACACAGTCCTAAGATATAAGTTACCAAGTAAGCTAATTTGTCTTTTACCCTCACGTCACGATGGATGAGTCCCCCATTTAACCCTCCTTATACAAACACATCGCTTGATGCTTTCGCCGTCCGAAAAATGCGTCGCAGCTGCTTTCGGTTTACAGTCTGACAATTAGAGAGAAAGTGTAGAAAAAAAAGACACGGGGGAAAAAAATTGATTCTTTTGGTGAATTTTCCGGACCCATTTTCCAATTTCCCGGCTTTTACCAGACTTTCAAGAGTGGTAGACACCCTGGACCTGCAACATCATTATTAGAGGTTTTTTTCAATATCAGTAGTACTATCACGTTTTAAAAAACGATCCATGTGAACAAAGAAAACAACGTGCGCTGCACTTTCCTTCCACAAAAGAACTAAGCTTACATCCAAACACAGGACGGAGCAAGATAGGGTGGCGGGAAATGCGAGAGGAGACGTGACGTAACAAGCGAAGGAGCAGCTAACGGCATCCCCCCCCCCCTCCCACGAATACCACACTATCGCGGACACAAGTTCGCTCACGGCTGCCGGCGCCGAGGGAGAATGTTGAATTCCCTTCTTTCACGATCGGCGCCGACACGCAGGAGTGTTGACTCACAACAAAGCAGCTAGAGTTGCAAACCGCACCTCCGTGCAGGCATAATGCCCTAAAAAAAGTAAACATTTGCTCAATTCCGTAGTTTTTTCGTACCATCCGTAGCTCCGTAGTTCATGCTACTTATCCGTATAAACTACGGATAATCCGTAGCAGTTGGAGGGTATGCTCCTTGTTTATGTTCTGCCTTGTAAATAATTTTTATCTCTTTACTATTTTTGTTTCAAACATGTAGAATTTATTTATGTAGCCATAGATATCTGCCTGTGTTGCTTGTACCGTAAAAACCGGGAGAAGGGCCGCATTAGAAAAAAAGTAAATAAATGTAAAAATATACTCAAAGAAGGGCCGCACCGGCGTATGAGCCGCACCATCGTAATTCATAAAAAATGAATGTAAACAAAAACAGTAATGTGTGCAATAAACAAAATCATAAAAATAAAGGAAGGAATTATATTTATATACATTAAAGTGAAAAAAAAATATATACACACAAAATTATACATCAAAACCATCAAACTCTGAATGGTCGGAATCTGAATGAAATAACTGTAACAGGTGTTCATCAAGTTCTAGTCCATGGTCATCGTCGCCATCACTGTCGATAACATTATCCTCCATAATGTCTGATTCATCGGCAGATTCTGGTAGTATCCCGGCTTTTCTAAACCCGGAAACAATAGTTTCTTTTTTTACCGAGTTCCATGCGGTTTCCACCAACTTTGAAACTTCACTGTAGGACGCACGCTTCATGTGTCCACTTTTTGTATACGAGTGGAGACCTTTCATCATCCAGGTCTCCCAGTTTCTCCGCATTTCAGCTTTAAATGCATGATTAATGGTTAGATCAAGCGGCTAAAGCTTTTTCGTCAAACCGCCTGGTATGACCGCTAGTGTGGCCGACACCTTTTTACATGCATCCTTGACAGAATCAAGAAGATGCGCTCGCATTGAGTCCAAAATGAGCAGACCATGCGGTTTGAAAAACGTACCACGTCGTCTTCTCCACACCTCTTGGATCCACTCCATCATAATGTTTTCACTCATCCATCCCTTTTCGTTGACTCGAATAACGATGTTATTGGAAAACTCCTCTTTGGGCATGGTTTTGCGCTTAAATATCAGCATCGGCTTTAACTTCTCACCACTAGCTGTGCATGCTAGCACACACGTAAACGATGTTCTTTCATGCCCGGTTGTGCAAATGCTGACCGTTTTGTCCCCTTTCATGTGAACGGTTCTGTTCGGAGGACAATCGAAGCTCAGTGGGACTTCGTCCATGTTAATTATTTGACTAAGTTCGTATTGCCTTTCCGCGATCTTCTCACTGACGTATTTCAAAAACGCAGCTGCTTTATCCTCCCAATCTGCTGGCAGGCTCTGGCCAACCGTTGTTCTATTCCTGACAGAAAGCCCGTACCGCCTTAGGAATCGGCAGCACCATGACTGGCTTCCAGCAAAATTTTCAATCTTTAGTTGTGCGGCAATCACTTTCGCCTTTAGGCGAATTTTCACCGTCGAAATTGGAATTCCCGCATCACGTTGGGTTTTCACCCAAACGGAAAGATTTTCTTCCAACTTTGGATACCGAACAATTCCACTTCTGTTGGCGCGTTTACTTTTAGGAATGCAGATCAGTTTCTCCTTATCTTTTATCCAACGGCGGACACATTTTTCATCTATGTCGTATTCCCGTGCTGCAGCACGATTGCCGATTTCTAGGGCTCTTTCTAGCACTGTCAACTTGAAGCCAGCAGTATAGCTTCTTAATCGTTTGGGTGCCATAGCTTTCAAATAAACTACTGACAAATAACAATTAAATTTAACTCGCAAAAGGAAGACTCGAAAAAATGATTATGACTATAGCGCGATCGCATGCAAAGAATAAGATCAAGAATGAGCACAGAACATAGAATCTTAATCACGTGGAAAAATCGGTTGTAACCGGAAGGAGTAGAAACTAAGCAGCGCAACTATTACAGCTCATTCCGGTCAGTTGATTCAGATCGACTTCCCGCGCGTCCTCCCTTCACGGACCTTTCCGTGCCTGTTCCTCATTGGCTACTCCAGAGAAAACAGTGTTGGGAATAGTTCTTCTTACAGTGGTATGGACACGATGCTCGTCATTCCTGCGCGCGCATCATGTTTATTATTAAAAAATACACAATACTACAAGAGTCTATTGCTGTAATATCCTTAATTAATCATGCAGTTTATATAAAAACCTGTGTGTTTAAAAATGAAACGCTTCTCAGCCAATCAAATGTGTCATGTTGTTGTTTCTAGCCGCATGTACCTTTCTGGGTCTTCCAACTTAAACGCCCGATAATGCATCAATATAGGAGTGAGTTAAAAATAGAAGAACATGTTTCAAAGTTGGGAGGGGGAAAAAAAAAAAATATCAGACGGGCCGCATCGGTAGATGGGCCGCACCCTCAAAAATTTTAACTTTTTTTTCGTATCAGCCGCGGCCCTTCTCCCGGTTTTTACGGTATATGTAAGACTGCAGTTTAGTGTGTGACAGTCCACAATGTACTATGCAAATCAGTGCTAAAATTAAAAAACATGTTTTTCATAATTTTGTATGTATTTGTTATTATAATTGTTTAAAACATGAATGTCAATTCAAGAAAAATTACATTTAAAAAAAATTTAAAGCTATTAATTCATAATTTTATACTAACTGTATTTTATGTACTTAAATCATTTCAATGTAGAAAGGGACAGATGTAAAAAAGATTATTTGACCTAACAAAATTTACAATAATACAATATAAGCAGTGTTTCTATTTTTGAGTGGTAGGGGTTGGTATAGTTTAAAAATCAAGCAAAGAACCTTACTTTACCTAAATAAAATGTACAATAATGGAAAATGGCACCCTTTAGCAATATACTTTGATTTAAGTATAGTGATTTTCAGTGAATATGGCAAATTTCTCTAAAATTGTATAGAGTTCCAAACCCGCTTTTTGTTTCAGGATTAAATTTTACCAAATAAATACAGTACACTCCCTCGTAAACGGCTTAAATGGGATTGGGGGTAAATCGGCCAAGCGAAATTCCTATTAAAGCATAGAATTAGTTGGTTGGTTGGTTGGTTGGTGTTTATTGGCACAAGGTCCAAAAAGGACATGCTGCGCCAGACAAGGAGTTAAAATCATATCATGATGTATTCAGATAAAAGCTAAAATGTAAAGACTAAAAGGTGAAAGGTAAAATTCAAAAGGTGTTAAAAGTAGATATAAGGTAAAACAAAGACATCTGGATGGGGGATCCATCCAGATACAAGTCAGAAGTGTGCAGATACGTCACACCGAAAAAAGAATGTTAGCCTGTTGAAGGAATAAAAACAAGTGCTGGTGAGGGGTTTTACCCAAAAGATCGTCAAGTCTGGGATGAGAACAATTAAAATACTGTAGGTAAAAGGTTTTAAAAGAAGAGCAAGAGGTTAAAAGATGATGTATAGTAAGATGAGTATGACAATGAGGGCATTCTGGGGCAGGTTCACCCAATAGAAGGTACTTATGGGTAAGCCTTGTATGGCCAATGCGAAGACGAGTCAGAATAACATCGTGCTTGCGGTATGGTTGAGTGGACCAGCGGGTAAGGGCCGGCCTGATAGAGTGAAGTTTGTTTAGGGTTTCACAGTCCCATACATATGCCTGGCCAATGAATCAGCTTTTTCGTTTCCAAGAATCCCAATGTGGCTAGGTACCCAGCAGTAGAGGATGTTGTATCCACGGTTCATGAGTCTCTTGTGCATGCGTAGGACTTTTAAAATATAACTATGAGTGAGGGAGCCGGATTTCAGATTCTCTAATACACTTAATGAGTCAGAGTAGATGATGAAATGTTTGGCATTTGTTCTCGAGATGTAAAGAAGGCTTTCATAAATAGCTATTAATTCGGCTGTAAATACAGAGCAAAATGAAGGTAGGGTGTGGTTGTAAGAATGATTGCGATGTACATACGCAAAGCCTACGTGATTGTAAGATTTTGAGCCGTCAGTGTATAGTTCTTCAAAGTTTCGATATTTGCTTTTATGGTCTAGAAATAGCTGTTGATATATTATGGGGTCAGTGTTTTGTTTTGTGAAGCCTTCGAATGGTTGTAGGGTGGAAATCTGCAATTTAGTCCATGGTGGGACTTCATGAAATGAGCAGGTAGCCACATTAACGTCCTCCAATTGGGTACCAACTACACTCCTACGGATCCGGAGTCCGAATGGGGGAGTGCAGGAAGGGTGATTTGCATAAAACTGGTCCTGTTGGGTGTCTATAAAAGAATTCTTTAAGGGTGTGCAGAATGGGAGAGGGTGCGAAAATAGGTATTTAATGATAGTTTCTGACGTATGAGAGCGAGGGATGGTTCATGACAGGTGATGTAAAGGCTATGGATAGGTGATGTCCTAAAAGCACCAGAACATATGCGTAGTGCAGTATGATGCACTGTGTCAAGTTTTTTTAGCGTAGATTTAGAAGCTGATCCATAGATGCAGCTTGCATAGTCCATTTTAGAACGGATGACAGCACGGTTTCATCCGCATCAGAGCATCCCGCTCGGCCCCCCCAAGAGGTATTGGTTAAAACCTTTAAAATGTTCAATTTTTTTTTGCATTTTCTACGAATGTCAGAAATATGATTAGCGAACGTAAGTTTTTTGTCAAAAGTTAGGCCTAAAAATTTAAAAGAGTCCTTGATAATGATTTTGGTACGATGGAGGTAAAGTTCTGGATGTTGGTGGATCCCACGCTTCCGGCAAAAGTGAGTGCAAGTTGTTTTTTCTGCAGAAATATTATACCCATTGGTATTGCACCATTTTTGGATGTGATTGATAGTGGTCTGAAGCTGCCGTTCTATGTAACGCATGTCTTGCCCCTGACAGGAGATCTGTAGATCATCAACATATAGGCTACCGTGTACTGTCGGAGGGAGCTGGTTGAGGATATTGTTGATTTTTATTGAAAAGAGGGTGACGCTAAGGACAGAGCCTTGTGGTACACCCTCTTCTTGTATAAAGTTATCAGAAAGGGTGTCTTTGATGCGTACTTTGAAGTTCCGGAGTGAGAGAAAATTCTTGATAAATATAGGTAGGTTTCCACGGAAGCCCATATTGAAGAGATCACGCAGTATGCCATATCTCCAAGTGTGGTCATAAGCTTTTTCGATATCAAAGAAAATTGATACAAGGTGGTTCTTTCTTAAGAATGCATTACGGATTTGAGTTTCTAAATATAAGATATTATCGACTGTGCTTCTGCCTTTGCGGAATCCACTCTGGAAAGGGTGTATATGGCCCTCAGTTTCTAAAACGTACACTAGACGCGTATTAATCATTCGCTCCAGTAGTTTGCACAGACAACTAGTTAGGGCTATGGGACGATAGTTATTGGGATTAGTGGTGTCTTTTCCAGGTTTGGGTACGGGAATGATCATTGCATTTCTCCACTCCAAGGGAAACGCATGCTCATTCCATATTCTATTGTATAGCTGTAAAAGACTAATTAAGGAATCATGGGAGAGGTGTTTAAGCATATCATTAGTGATGCCATCACGGCCAGGGGATGTACTTGATGACTGTCTTAAACTGTTGCGTAGTTCATTCATAGTGAAAGGACTATTGTAGGAGAAGTTCGAGGAAGTTTTGAAGTTTAATTTATGGCATTCGGATTGTTCCTTATATGGAAGAAAGGTGCTAGAATACGAGGTTTTGCAGGATGTGAATGCTAGAGATTGACCTATTGTATTTGCAATTCTTTTTGTATCTGAAATAATTTGGTTATTGATGGATAGGCAGGATATGGAGTGATTACTATAGATGCCCATGATTCTTTTAGTTTTGTCCCATAGTTCCTTACTGGAGGTAGAAGGTGAGATACTGGAGACGTATTTAATCCAGGATTCTCTCTGGGAACGTCTCCTTATTTTGCGTGCATTTGCACGAGCTTTTTAAGGTATAGTTTCAGTGGGTACGCCGAATTACCCAGCTTCGTTTTTAAGGGTGCAGCCTCGTTTTTAATTCTATGGTTGCTTTTAACAGATTTTGGAATGCTCGCGTCAGCTGCATTTATGATAATGGAGGTGACATTCCTAACGAACTCGTCTATGTTTCCTTCAATAATGTTTGGTAATATGGTAGATAGCAAAGTAAAAGTCTGCCAGTCTGCTTTATTATGAATGTATCTGGGTATGTTAGTGGTTTGGTTGACATTCTGATATAAGGGTGAGAGAATGATCGGAAAGTGATCGCTGTTATGCAAGTCGCCAGAAACTGAGAAATTATAGAGGGGGAGGATTGAAGGAGAACAGATGGCAAGGTCGATGGCAAGAAAGGATTTAGTTGGCTGATGGAAGTAAGTATTGTCGCCGTTATTCATAATACATAGAGTGAAATCAGTAGTAATTTTTTCTATTTGTTCACCTCTAGTATTGGTATCTTTGCTGCCCCATAATGGGCTATGGCCATTCATGTCACCAAGGAGCATAAATGGTGTTGGGAGTTGTTGAATAAGATTACTGAGAGATGTTTGGCCGATTGTTTCATTAGGAGGGAGATAAATGCAACAAATGGTAGTGAGCTGTTTTAATTTGACACGAGCGGCAAGTGCTTGGAGATTGGTATTCAGATTGACTATTATGTAGGGATAGTTATTGTTGACTAACAGGGCCACACCACCAGAGGCCCTGTCCCTGAGTTCATAGTCTTTCCGAAGCATTGTATATTTGTGGATGGTAGGATGTTTATCGGGTTTGAGATAAGTTTCTTGAAGAGCAAAGCAGGCGGGATTGAGGTCATAGAGAAGTGTTTTAAGGTCATCAATTTTATTCTGAAAGCCGTGGCAGTTCCATGAGAGCAACAATGCCATAATTATGTAATGTTATGGGCATTGTGCGTCTCCTTTGTAATCCCTGCAGAGATATCAGGCGGTTTTATTTCTTCCTGTTCCATCGATTCTTCATCACTAAGGTCTGATTCTGATGGGGCAAGTCTTAAAATTGTGTCATCAATATGTGGCTGTGGAGGTACTTTTTTCTTGCTAAATTTGCTATATTTTAATTTGTAAGTAGCTGTTTTACTAAGCTGTGGTCTGATTAGGGTAGAGCTATTACTTGTTGCCTTTTTCTTTGTTGGAGATTTTGGGGATGTAGAGCAAGGTTTGTTTTGTTTAAGAGTACTTTGTTTACTTGTTAAGGTATTGATGGTGGAAATATTTGATGGAGAGTCGGTTTGAATGGCTATTGATTTCGTAGATTTTACTATTGGAACATAGGATAGGCCAGGTTTTGGTGTGCGAGCTTCTATTATTTTACGAGCTTCAGGGTATGAGATTCTTTGTGTAGCACGAATTGATTGGATTTCTTTTTCAAATGCCCATTTGGGGCATGACTTGGAATATGATGGATGTTCCTGTTTACAGTTGACACATTTAGCAGCTGCAGAGCAGGTGTCACTGTCATGGTCAGAGGCTCCACAACGAGCGCAGGCCGGTGACCCACGACAGGAGGTTTTAGTATGACCGAACTTTTGACACTGGAAGTAACGGATAGGATTTGGTATGTATAGTCTTACGGGATATAAGAGATAGCCAGCTTTAATGTGGGTTGGAATAGTGGGTGACTGAAAAGTTAAGACAATATGTTTAGTGCTGATTACTTGATTATTGCGTCGAATAGTGCTTCGACGCACAGCGCATACTTTGTCATGTCTCAGGTTTTCTAATATTTCAGCTTCAGAGCAGTACAAAAGTTCAGGTTCTGATATGACTCCTCGTGAGATGTTTAGGGATGTGTGGGGTGTCACTGTAACAGATTTTAGGCCAAGTTTGTAATCTTCATGATTTTGGAAGCTTGTCTATTGCCTGATACTTCTACTAAGAGGTCTCCAGATCTTAATTTTTTAACTTTTTTAACTTCTCCTACATTATCGGTGATACATTTGTGTATTAAGAATGGTGATGTTTCATTAAAGTTACCTTCAACACAGTGGATGATGAAGAATCGAGCATTCATGTGTATAAGTTGTGCATCAGTGTTTTCATTGGAGGTTGACAGCGGAGCGTTGATGTTTGACAAAGAATTTTTCAAAGCCATGTTGGGGGAATTGAGATTCGGACCCGGCCGCACCACCCACCACGGAGCCCTACGAGGGGGTGTGCATTTGCACACCAGTGCTAGTCGGGTCTATACGCGCACAGTACATCCCTTAGGCAGCATCCACCCTTAACGACGTGCCCAGTAGATGTCCGATTGCTTGATCCCTAGCAGTTGATCGAAATCAGTACCACCAGCCGATTGATATACAGGGGAACGCTGTATACCACCCGTTTACCCGAAGCCGAGGCCAAAGCAATGTGTTGAAGTTTCTCCCGTGTCTGTGGAAATTCCGTAATGATGATTTCCTTTACGGGAACACCCCTCAATTACCAGGATCCCCATTTCCGGGAACACGGGTCTCCACGCACGGCCAACACGTGGGTAGTTTTCCGCCAATAGAAGCTGACGGCACAGGGCGACCGCAGCTTCTAAAGGGGGGCCCTCACCTCCAAAGAGGAAACTACAATGAGGGGGAAAGGGAAGGATAAAGCTAAGAAGAGAGGAGAGTAGAGCAAAGAAAAGCGAAAGATCGCTGGGGCCCCGGGATTGCGACACCCGTAAAAACCTAAAGAGGTTTTCCCCCTGAGGGGTAAACCTATTCTAGAATTTATCGGGTTAAGACCTAAGATGTATTCTATCTTAACCAAAGAATGTGAAAAAAAGACTGCAAAGGGGGTTGCACGTCATGTTATACGAAAGCATATAACACATGAGCACTATTACAAATGCTTAAAAACTTCACAAAAGAATTGAACTACCGAATTCAAAGTGAGAAACATAAACTGTATAGCATTTGTCAAAACAAGGTTGCTCTAAGTGCTTTTGATGATAAGCGCTACATTTTAGAAGATGGAATACACACACTCGCTCATGGTCATTATGACAGGGTTGAGATTGGGAAAAGAGCAAAAAATCTGAAATCATACGAGAGCAAAAATTTGTACATGTGATATTTATATCTAATTAATGTGAAAGAAGTTTTAAGAGAAGAAAAACATTGGAACTTTCTAGAATATAAAAATACCACACAGTTAACTAATAACTACAATCAGGAATTCACAGAAAAAACAGAATTTTCAGAGAAAAAAGACAAAGTGATTTCCTCTTTATTCACAAAAAGCTGAAATCAGCTAAAAAGCTGAAGAATCTCATCCCTGTTATGAGTGTTTGTAAAAAAAAAAAAAAAAAATGGTGATATACATTTTAACAAGTGAACAATGGTAGTACACTGTGTGGAGACTTCTTTTGTTCGTAGGCCTCCTGGGGATGTTGTACATTTCTTCTCCACATAGTTTATTATTATTTAAAGAAACAAAAACAACAACGCATCTTCTGTGCTACGCCCTGTCTCCATTTATGCGAGGCTAGCGTGATGGGAAAAGGCACAGTAAAAAAATTTATTTGAAATGAGGCGGTAGATGTTCTACCGGGTGGTTGGTGGGTCCTCATTTATAACATTTTTTTTTATTTCAGGTTTAATTCATAAAGTACAGTTTATTTAAAAATATGTCAAGGTACCCTCATTTTGATACTAAATGTTAAAGTCCCTTATTTTTCATTAGAGAATGCATCACAATCTGAAAAATTTTCCAAGTCCCCTTATTTGAAAAAAAAAAAAAAAGGAAAAAAAATTCTTATCAGCCCTTCCAACATCCGGTCTTTACATCCGCTCCCCATCCGATCTCAACATCCGCTCCCCATCCCCATGGATCCCCACAATTAACATGGGATCCCCCTGGGCAGAACTGTCATGTATCTACTACTGGCAGGCCGTTGATATGAAAGAGACAATATTAAAATATGAAATTAGTTTTAGAGAAAACAATATGAAAAATATGAATGGAATATCTGGTGACTTAAATGTTATTGGTTTATTGCAACTTGGTTTCACCAAATTTTGTTTTTTGTGCGAATGGGATAGCAGAGATAAGTTGTCTCACTTAGAAAATCATGATCCAAATGTGAATCTCTTATCCCTGGCCAGGAAAATGTACCATATGTCCTTTTAGTGAATCCTGAAAAAATATTTTTACCTCCATTGCATATTAAGTTAGCAGTAATGAAAAATTTCGACAAAGCTATGGATAAACTTTCTGATGAATTCTTGTACTTGAAATCCCCTAAAGTCAGTGATGCTAAACTGATAGAAGGAATTTTTATAGGACCACAAATCCGGTCATTAATGGCTGATGAACATTTCAAAGAACTGTTAAATGTATTGGAGAAAGCAGCCTGGCAGTCTTTCAAAAGTTAATGCTGCTGCTTTCTTGGAAACCATAAAGCAGAAAACTATCGTGACATAATGACTGATCTTCTGCATTCTTATAAAGCTATGGGATGCAACATGTCTTTAAAATTTCACTTATTGGACTCTCACTTACACTTCTTTAGCAAAAATCTTGGAGCTGTCAGCAATGAACACGTTGAGCATTTCCATCAGCAATTTTCTGCAATGGAGAAGAGGTACCAAGGCAAGTGTAGTTCCAATATGCTGGCTTGGTCAGATTACTGTTGGACCAAGAAGAGAGACATTCTAAATGCAGAATTTGCCCCAAAATCACTTATCTACCACTTTCTAGGTTGGTCAGAATGAGTAGTTTTGATTTTGAGATAGATAGCTAGTAACAGATTTTTCAGAATATTATAAATAAAAATATAGTTTTAAAAAACAAAAAACACGCTTTAGTGATAAATTGAATTAGCTATAAAGCGAAAAATAATTCTTAATATAGAAATAAATTAATGAACGAAAGATAGTATTATTGTGAAAAAAGCGTGGGGCACTTTGTGCTAATGAACGAAAAATAGTATTATTGTGAAAAAAGCGTGGGGCACTTTGTGCTGTATTTTTTGTATCATTTTTATACTAATCGTACCGATCGAATATTCTCAAGAACTGATATATGGAGCACCCCCATGCTTTTTTCACAATACTATTTTTCGTTCATTAATTTATTTCTATATTAAGAATTATTTTTCACTTTTTAGCTAATTCAATTTATCCCTAAAGCGTGTTTTTTTGTTTTTTTAAACTATAGTTTTATTTTTCACTTTTTAGTTCAATTTGCTATAAATGCGTGTTTAGTTTTTTTAAAACTGTATGTATTTAAAAGCTATTTTTAATTTTCGATATCTCTCATAAGATACTAAGGAACACTAAGTTGGAAAGTACAAACTGTGAGGTAATTTATTTTCACTGTGCACCAGTGGCATAGGCAGGATTTTATTACGGTGTGGGCTGGGTATCAAATTTAAAGCTAAATTTAAAGTTCAATTGTAAGCTAAATATCAAATTGTAAGCTAAGTAAATGGTCCCATTTCGGGGGGGAGCATCCCCCTGAGCCCCCTCTTGCTATGCCCCTGCTGTGCACCAAAGTATTAATCAACCTGCAGTTAAATGCTACCTTCCTCACTAAAAAGGAAAAATAGGTCTCTAATCCATTATATAAATGTGAAAGTTTGTCTGTTTGTTTGTTTGTTCGTCCGGGAACTCCTCCCACACCATCAGACCTATCGGCTTGAAATTTTGCACATACACGTAAAACGACATAGAATAGGCCGTAGGCTACTTTAAAATTCTGGAAATCCACCCGTTCCCTAATTTTTAACGGTTTTCGCAATTGTCAGGGCAGAAAGCTACTCAAATGTCCGATTTCAGCAAATTCGTGAGCATGCGCGAGACGGTTGGTCGCAGACCTTCCGAATTTTGCATACGGCTTCACTAGGACAGATCCTAACACGCCTCGGAGCAATTTTTTCGAAATTCGAATTAGAAAATGTTTTATTTTATGTTTTGTTCGATATTTGGCGATTTTTCTCGCTTAATACGTAATAACGCCAGTAATTACACTCGCAACAAAACGATATTTACATCATCGGATAGAGGAGAAAATTTGCTTTTCAAAACTGTTTGTTCGGACTGTGTAACATAATTTGCAGATTTTTGGGGATTTTTCAAATAAAATTAAATTTCACGCTGACTTTCGTAAAATATTTTTAAAACTGCTGCATCTTGAATTCTATCCGTCATAACTTTTTTATATTTTGTCAAATGACGGAGCATACATTTCGTCCTCTTTTAAAACAGAAACCAAAGGAAAATATAAATTAGGAGATTTTTTACGAATTTTTATGTAAAGAAGGATTTTCATTTCAAAAGCAGATGCTTAAAATTTCGGTATGATATCTTGCGGTTTGATTGTCTTGAGACAGTAACAATGATTAAAATTGCCAGTTGGAAAAAATAAATAAAATTACTTTAAAATAACTGAGTTTTCGCATGATGAATGTTGTGCGTGATTTTGATGTCACGAGTTTAAAACCCCTTTCGAAACTCAATCAGAATAACGAACTCACAAGCAAAACATATGCCACGCAGGAAATAATTCTATATTTTATTTAACGTTGCCAGAAAAAGAATTGAATGCTGTTTCTTCACCAGTGAATTATCCAGCATTATTTTCATTTTCAATTGAGATTTTAAACGGGACACGTTTTTGAATCGCAGGAAATATATTGCGGTGTTAAACAGGACCTGATTATGACCAACAGGGGCCCCCGGGCATTGATGAATTTGGGGGCCCCCCCATCTATGAAATTTGTTTTATTTTTCATAAAATTTTGTTATAAAAAAAGAACAACATTTGAAATTGGGGGCCATTTCGAGCTGGGGCTCTGGGCAAAGTCCCGATTTGCGTGAAATAAGTAAATTCTGTGACATATCTGAATGTATACTTCTAACCAAGAACTTAATCGTAATCGATTCGTTCATTTCATCATGTATTATTTTATGTAACCCATGAGTGGCAACAGTTGGTGAAGCTGGCAGATCTCCATAAAGATGTGACCGAGCTAGGTTGCTGTTGTTTGTTAACTTATTATATAATTAATTTGTATGTAACTAATAAACCATATGGAATTTCAAAAGTAGTGTTGTTTTAAATCAACAGGAACAAAACATGGTGTCAGAAGTAGTAAAAATCGCGCCGATGCAAAATGATTGCGTAGTGAACTAGTTGTGTTCAAAAACGTGGAACTCTTGTGTTCATACAGTGCAACGAAAAATGGAGATTTTCAAGCCGCCGGGCGAAATGAACTTTACAATTGGTAACGTAGCGGATAATTGGAATAGGTGGTATCAAAAATTTATGAATTTTTTAATTGCTTCTGAAAAGAACGACAAAGGAGATGCAACGAAAATTGCCATTCTCTTAAATTTTCTTGGCGATGAAGGTGTGTCGATCTTCAACACTTTCAAATTTGAAAGAGAAGGTGACAGCACAAAATTTGATTCAGTAATCCAGAAATTTAAAGAGCATTGTGTGCCGCGAAAAAACATCGTATTTGAGCGGTACAAGTTTTTCTCCTGCACACAGGCAGAAGGTCAAGCTGTGGATGCCTACATAACTCAGCTAAAAACTCTAGCATCATCTTGTGAGTTTGGACTGCAAGAGGAATCCCTCATACGTGACAGAATAGTTCTCGGCATACACGATAAATCCTTACAAGAGCGACTGTTACGGGAACCGCAACTTTCACTTCAAAAAGCAGCGGAGTTTGTTCGAGCGTCAGAGATTAGCAAGGAGCAAATCAAAACCATCGCAGATCCACCAGTTAAATCTGACGTAGATGCAGTGAAACTTAAAAGAAACAATCGCCAAAGCAGTGCTACAGCATCACAACCATCTAAAAGTGGTGTGTTTATTAATTGTGCGAGATGCGGAAGGTCTCATAAGAGAAAAGAATGCCCTGCTTACAATAAATTATGTAACTTATGCAAAGGAAAAAATCACTTTGCTGCAATGTGCAGTAATATCAAGAAACCTGTAAAAAGTGGTAAAAGTCGTCAAGTTAATGAGATTCACCATCAAAATTTTCCTGAAATGTCGAGCTTGTATATTGATTCAGTTACAAGAGGTAAGGACCATTCTGATGAGACTGTATGGTGTAAAAACATTACTATTAATGATAGACTCATTAACTTTAAATTAGACACTGGTGCAGAAGCTAATATACTTCCTTTATCTGTATTTAATAATTTAAAATTGCCTGATCTTGTAAAATTACGTGAAACTAAAACAGTGTTGATATCATATGGTAATTACAAACTTAAGCCAGAAGGCGAGGTAAGTCTTGCATGCACAACAAATGGGTGCAAAAATGTCGAATTGGATTTTATTGTTGTTAATGTTGACTCTAAACCCATTTTAGGATTAAATGCTTGTAAATTATTACGTTTAATCAAAAGAATTGATAATATTGAAATTTCAGGTAAGAGTGAGATTTTAACTAAATATAGTGATGTTTTCGAAGGTTTTGGCAAGTTCCCTGGTGACCCTTATCATATAGAATTGAAAGAAAATGTTACCCCTGTTATTGACCCTCCTAGACGAGTACCATTAGTTGTAATTCATGATCTAAGAAATGCATTAGCAGATTTAAAATCCAGAGGCATAATATCGGAAGTAAACAAACCTACTGATTGGGTTAATAGCCTAATTGTTGTAGAAAAGCCTAACGGAAAATTACGTATCTGCTTAGATCCTAGAAACTTGAACAAGGCTATTAAAAGGGAGCATCATGTAATCCCATCAAGTGATGAAATTATTAGTCGGTTAAAAGGAAATGAGTATTTTACTGTTTTGGACTTAAAAGAGGGTTTTTGGCAGATTCCTTTGGATGAAGCCAGTTCAGAATTGTGTACTTTTAACTCACCATTTGGGAGATTTAAATTTAATGTGATGCCTTTTGGAGTTTCATCTGCTCCTGAGGTATTTCAAAAGCGAAGTCAAAAATTATTTAGTGATATTCAGGGAGTAGAAATTTACTTTGATGATTTCATTGTGTCGGGAAAAACTAAAGCAGAGCATGATAGGAGGTTGATTGAGGTTTTAGAAAGAGCTAAAGCTAATAATGTTAAGTTTAACCCTGATAAGCTTCAGTTTCGGGTACAGGAAGTAAAATACATGGGCTTACTAATTTCTGCAGAGGGTGTTAAAGCAGATAAATCTCATGTTAGGGCAATAATTGAACTTGAACAGCCTCAGAATAAAAAAGACATAAGGAGACTCTTGGGCATGGTTAATTTTTTGTCAAAGTTTATTCCAAATGTTTCTCAAGTTACAGCCCCCTTGAGAGAATTACTGAAAAATAATGTTGAATTTTACTGGTCATGGGAACAAAAACAAGCATTTAATAAAATTAAGCAATTGATCAGTTCAGCCCCTGTACTAAAAGTCTTTGATAGCTCAAAAATGATAACTATACAATGTGATAGTTCTAAGGATGGACTAGGTGTCTGCCTGTTGCAAGAAGGTCACCCTGTATCTTTTGCATCCAGGAGCCTCACAGAAAGTGAAAAGAACTATGCTCAAATTGAAAAAGAACTGTTGGCTATAGTATTTGCCTTTGAAAAGTACCATAATTTTGTGTATGGCCATGAAGTACTTGTTCAAAGTGATCACAAACCTTTAACTTCAATTGTTAAAAAACCGATTAGTAAAATTTCTACTCGCCTTCAGAAAATGCTTTTAAAACTATTGAAGTATAACTTTTCGATCAATTATTTGCCAGGCAAAGATATGTATATAGCTGATACATTGTCTCGAGCGTATATTAAAGATCCAGTATCAGATGACCCAGAAATGGTACAAACAGTACATTCAGTAACAAAGTATCTTCCAATGAGTGTTAACAGAGTAGAACAGTTTAGAAAGGCACTTGAGAAGGATGAGGAACTCAAGGAAATAGTAAAATATTGTAAGGAGGGGTGGCCTGACAAAAAGAAAATTCCTGATAACATAAGGAAATATTACAAACTACAAAATGATATGTTTCTTATTGAGGGATTGTTATTTTTGAATGATAAAGTTATTGTTCCAAAGGCACTAAGGCCTGAAATGTTGTCCTTGATTCATGAATCTCATTTAGGCATTGAACGATGCAAAAATAGGGCTCGTGAGATTATGTTTTGGCCTGGTCTTTCACGAGACATTGAAAATACTATACAGAATTGTGAGATATGTATGAAATTTCGAAAATCACTCCCCAATGAACCATTGCTTCCCCACAGTATTCCTGATAGACCATTTCAGAAAATAGGAGCTGATTTAATGTATTATAAAGGTGTAAATTACCTAATTATTGTTGATTATTATTCGAAATGGATAGAGGTGGGAAAAGTTCAAAGTAAAGCAATGGGTGATATCATTGTAGTACTGGAGGATGTTATTGCTAGGTTTGGAGTACCAGAAACAATTGTATGTGATAATAATCCATTTAATAGCTGGGAGTTTAAGAAGTTCGCTAAACATTGGGACATAGAACTATCTTTCATTAGCCCATATCATTCTCAAAGTAATGGAATGGCAGAAAAAGCAGTGGGTATTTTTAAGAACTTATTCAAAAAAGCAGCCGAGGATAATAAGAAACCTATAACAGCTCTGCTGGAGTACAGAAATAGCCCCATTACAGGCATTGGGTTATCACCTGCTCAATTGTTATTTAACCGAAGATTGAGAACTAGATTGCCCATTTGTAAAAAACTGCTAGATGCTAAAATTGAGAGAAACATTGTCCCCAAACTTAAACAGAGGCAAAATAAACAGAAACATTATTTTGATAGGAATACAAAAAAGCTTAAACCATTAAAACCTGGTGATAGAGTGTTAGTCCAAAATATCAAAAACAAGACATGGGAACCTGCCATCATCTTATCGAAAGCTAACACCCCAAGATCATATAAAATTAAAACAGAACTAGGCAATGTTTATTACAGAAATAGAAAATACTTGATTCTTTCAAAAGTAAACAAACCTGTGAAAAACATTGTAAATTTTGAATATGATGATAACTTTAATGTTAATGGTTCAAGTGACTGTCCATCTGATAATGAACCTAACAAAGATAATGGTCAGTCTTTAGCTGGTACTGATTCAGGTAATGAACAGTCTTATAAAACTAGATTTGGTCGCATAAGTAAGCGTCCTGCTTATTTAACAGAATATACTGAATAAAAGGGAGGATGTGACATATCTGAATGTATACTTCTAACCAAGAACTTAATCGTAATCGATTCGTTCATTTCATCATGTATTATTTTATGTAACCCATGAGTGGCAACAGTTGGTGAAGCTGGCAGATCTCCATAAAGATGTGACCGAGCTAGGTTGCTGTTGTTTGTTAACTTATTATGTAATTAATTTGTATGTAACTAATAAACCATATGGAATTTCAAAAGTAGTGTTGTTTTAAATCAACAGGAACAAAACAAATTCGACTACCCTGGTCAGAACGTGACATCATAGATTAAACGTTGTCGGAAGAATTTTCGCCTTCAGAAAGCGCTTTCAGTTTCCGATTGTGTAAAATAGTGATCATGTGACATACCATCTATATCCTGGCGATCTATAACATAAATGAAATGACTTCATTTTGATGTCACGAATTTATAAATGCATTAGAAATCTTAATTAGCTTAACAAGCTTTGACAAACAATAACACCACGAGCTAACTAATAAACTTCCACCAGATGCTGTAGAAAAGTAAAAGAACGTGAGGTTTTTTTTTTTTTCCTTTTTCTTCTTCGTTCAGTAATTTATGTTAGACATTGCAACTGAGAATGACGTGATTTTGACATCATGAGTTTAAAAATGAGTTAGGCGAAAATCTTAATTTTATTTACACGTTCTCCAAAGTAATATTTGAAAACTAATATACATGTGGCAACATCTAAATTTTTCATTTTAAAATATAAAATTAACAGCAGCTCGATATATTCTTAAGATTTTATTTTTCTCTTATCATGCCGTTCCCTAGTGTAATATAAAAGAAAAGTGACAAAAAAAATATAAAAAGTAGCTATGTCTGATGACTATTTCATAAGCAATTAATGAGTCTTTCTATAGTACAAAGAAATGTGAAGAAGTCAGGTAATGCTTTGAATAGCACATTTTTGGCTATTCAAAGCATTACTTGGCTTCTTTTGACTATGCATAGCAAATTTCCTTTGATTGTTTATTTATCTTTTAAGACTCGCCAAGAATATCCCCTTGAAATTGATTCTTTTATCTTGCTTTTGTTAGACAATCCAATGTCAATACTGATTAATGTAATATAAAAGAAAAGTGACAAAAAAAAATATAAAAAGTAGCTATGTCTGATGACTGTTTCATAAGCAATTAATGAGTCTTTCTATAGTACAAAGAAATCTGAAGAAGTCAGGTAATGCTTTGAATAGCACATTTTTGGCTATTCAAAGCATTACTTGACTTCTTTTGACTATGCATAGCAAATTTCCTTTGATTGTTTATTTACATTTTAAGAATCGCCAAGAATATCCACTTGAAATTGATTCTTTTATCTTGCTTATGTTAGACAGTCCGATGTCAATACTGATGTCACTACTACCGATGTCAATACTAGTCAACAAATAAAAGCGTGTTAAAAAGAATGGCCTTAACATGTTATTGTACTCAACTCTTCCATAATGTGATGGATCACGATATTTTGTAAAAATAAAAATATTGCCGTGCCCAGGATTCGAACCTGGGTTATTGTGGCCACAACGCAATGTACTAACCCCTATACGATCACGGCCACAGTAAAATAGGTTTTCTTAAGATTGTAATCTTTGGAAGTGTTCTACTTTCAATCAGGATAAGAAATGAGGAAATTATTTAATCCTGGCGATCCTGATCAGGATAATGGGATAAACTTATAAAATTATTGTATTGTCACCGGTTCTTCATAAATGTACAAAGTTTAAATTAAATCTGACCGTTTAAAGTGTGCCAAGTTTGAGTTCAAAGGAGTCAGTTACAAATATACATACAGGTGAAGCTAATAAATAAAAGCGTGTTAAAATCAGGATAATGAGATAAATTTATAGAATTATTGCATTGTCATCAATCCTTGATATATCTACAAAGTTTAAATTAAATCTGACCGTTTAAAGTGGGTCAAAATAGAGTTCAAAGGAGTCGGTTACAAACATACAAGCATACAAACATACATACAGGTGAAGCTAATAAAAGCATGTTAAAAATACAAATGAATATCACACAAAACTCCTGCCCGGTGGGGAAAAAATGAAATGATATTTGAATTCAGCACGAAAAATACTTTTAGAATCTGTTATTTTAATTCTTGTGAAAGAAAAAAAGTTCATTTTTGTAGACCAGAAGATTTTTAAAAAGATTGTTTTAGAGCTCCCAAAATGCGATTTTAACATTCGTTTTATATCATTTACTGGTTTAACAAAGCAACAAAAATGAAAGTCTATAGAAATAATACTTTAATTTTTTTGTTTAATAATGAAATATTTCAATTTAACTTATATTGAACTGAACTGTTTACGCGATAACATATCAAAGACAACCACCAATGAGCTTAAATTATAAAAATAGCCA